>BOPN01003289.1:47500-52500 GCA_017312705.2 Penaeus japonicus | reverse complement strand
ATCTTTCTGCAGTATGAAAAAGGAAGAAGTGAAAAGGATGATTAAACGTAAATACTGGTGTATGTATATATATATGTATGTATGTATATATATACATATATATATTTATATACATTTATATATATACATATATATATATATATATATATATATATATATATAAATATATATATATATGTATATATATATATATATATATATATATATATATATATATATATATATACTTGAGAGAAACCGGATGCAATTATCGTTCTTCTAGAAGAGCAAACGAGAGAATTTTGGAAAAAAAAAAAAAAAAAAAAAACTGAATGTCGGCAAAACTATCAAACTCAAAGGATGTCACAAAGGAACCCGCATGAAACCGGTCATTCTCTCTCTTTTGATTTATTGCCTGTTTACGATTGACATTTTCGTTGATAAGAATGAAAATAGAAATGAAAAATGTTGTCAAGGAATGATTGCAAACACGCATGCACCTTGCAAGATTGGAAGTCCAGAGAAAAGTCATTCTTTTAAGAAATTCTCGTCGATTTCGGGTTATAAAAAGCATTTGATGTATTCGGATAATAAACACCGCATGCTGTGTATCCTTATTAGTTCGTGAAATAAGATTATTCACTTCTATTCATTCTCGTAAGTTATCGCTTTTCGGTCAATATGGCGCGTCTTTCAAACTGACATTCAAATAACGGTTTTTTAACGTCTTTTTCCCGCCAACACGTGATCGTAATAACCGTTCATATTTCAAACTTCAATCTCATAGCTCATCAATACCATTGCCTATAATTGCATCGTATTTTGATACGTTGTAATCATAACTGTTTGATTATAATTACATCGTTTATCGTATAGCAACTGGTATTTTCTATAACACACACACACGCACACAGACACACACACACACACATACACACACACACACACACACACACACACGCACACACACACACACAAACTCACACACATATAAATATATATATATATATAAAACGTATGAAAGATATATACAGAATAAATACATGTAACATTGAAGGAAAATAACAACAAACGTTTCCATCTTAATCTTTCTGTTCGTACCTGCTAGATGCAATATCGAGTGTGCTAGTTATGGCATAAATGTAGAAGTATTTGCAATATCCCTTACTCTTTTCCTTTGCCCTCAGGATCAAAGGTAGGGAGCGGTGTTCCCCACACAGACAAACACACAATTGCAAATGTGTGTTTTATTATACTTGTTTTGCAATAAATGTTTTGATGATGATACTTGTTTTCAACAGTAGAATCAGATGTACAAACGCAGAGAGAACAGTATTATATTAGGTTCAGGAACAGTAATATATTAGGTTCAGGAATAGTATTATATTTGGTTCAGGAATAGTATTATATTAGGTTCAGGAACAGTATTATATTAGGTTCAGGATCAGTATTATATTAGGTTCAGGATCAGTATTATATTAGGTTCAGGATCAGTATTATATTAGGTTCAGGATCAGTAATATATTAGGTTCAGGAACAGTATTATATTAGGTTCAGGAACAGTAATATATTAGGTTCAGGAACAGTATTATATTAGGTTCAGGAACAGTATTATATTAGGTTCAGAAACAGTAATATATTAGGTTCAGGAACAGTATTATATTAGGTTCAGGAACAGTAATATATTAGGTTCAGGAACAGTATTATATTAGGTTCAGGAACAGTATTATATTAGGTTCAGGAACAGTAATATATTAGGTTCAGGAACAGTAATATATTAGGTTCAGGAACAGTAATAAATTAGATTCAGGAACAGTATTATATTAGGTTCAGGAACAGTATTATAGTAGGTTCAGGAACAGTAATATATTAGGTTCAGGAACAGTATTATATTAGGTTCAGGAACAGTATTATATTAGGTTCAGGAACAGTATTATATTAGATGTACAAACGCAAACAGAACAGGACGGTAATGTATTAGGCTAATATCAAAATGGATGCATGTATTGTTGTTATAAAAGCAGTTAGACGGAATTAATTCGTGACTATTCGAACTTACAAAATAAAATCTTATATTCATTTATCTTTTGTTCCTTTTTTCTCGTTCGTTTTCTTATATTAATTTTTCTTCTGTTTTTTTTATCTCGTTCGTTTTCTTATATTAATTTTTCTTCTATCCCTTTTTCTTCGTTCGTTTTCTTATATTAATTTTTTCTTCTATCCCTTTTTCTTCGTTCGTTTTCTTATATTAATTTTTTCTTCTATCCCTTTTTCTTCGTTCGTTTTCTTATATTAATTTTTATCATGTTCCTTTTTTTCTCGTTCGTTTTCTTATATTAATTTTTATTATGTTCCTTTTTTCTCGTTCGTTTTCTTATATTAATTTTTATTCTGTTCTTTTTTTCTCGTTCGTTTTCTTATATTAATTTTTATCATGTTTATTTTTTCTCGTTCGTTTTCTTATATTATTTTTTCTTCTATTCCTTTTTTCTCGTTCGTTTTCTTATATTATTTTTTCTTCTATTCCATTTTTCTCGTTCGTTTCCTTATATTAATTTTTTCTTCTGTCCCTTTTTCCTCGTTCGTTTTCTTATATTCATTTTTCTTGTTCCTTTCTTCTCGTTCGTTTTCTTATATCAATTTTTCTTCTGTTCCATTTTCTCTCTTATGCGCATAATCTTACATTAACACGAAGAACAAAATGATATAAATGTAGTCTAGCAATATAAATGTAATCATATATATTGAAAAATGAAAATATTTTTTTTACAGAAAGAGCAACTAAATAAGGATTCTATTTACAATACTTATGTTATACTGCATATTATCCATGTTATTTATTTATTATTATTTATTATTTATTATATTATTTATTTATTATTATTTATTATTTATTATATTATTTATTCATTATTTATTATATCATTTATCTATTATTTATTATATTATTTATTTATTATTTATTTTATTATTTATCTATTATTTATTATATTATTTATTTATTATTTATTATATTATTTATCTATTATTTATCTATTATAAGAAGATTGGTAATAATCATCGCGGCCGATTTTGCTAGTTATGAATATTGATAAATTCAAATGTGATTAATTAGTCGGAAACAAATTGAATTACGTCACCACAAAGGCATTCTAGAACAACCGACCAGTATTTATGCATTGCTGGTTGATGCGGGGGCGGGGGGGGGGGGGTGGGGGGGGGGGGGGGGGGGGGTAGAAAGAATTATAGAACCTGATTGCTTATTATCTTGCTTGATCAATTGGGTAAGTTCAAAGAATATTTTTTTCATGATTTAAATGTTGTTAATTCAAATTAATAATGATGATGATAATGATAATAATGATACTAATAATGATGATGCTAATGATAATAATGATACTAGTAATGATGATAATAATGATAATAATGATACTAATAATGATGATGATAATGATAGTAATGATACTAATAATGATGATGATAATGATAATAATGATACTAATAATGATGACGATTATGATAATAATAATACCAATAATGATGATGATGATGATAATAATGATACTAATAATGATGATGATAATGATAGTAATGATACTAATAATGATGATGATGATGATAGTAATGATACTAATAATGATGATGATAATGATAATAATGATACTAATAATGATGATGATGATGATAATAATGATACTAATAATGATGATGATAATGATAATAATGATACTAATAATGATGATGATAATGATAATAATGATACTAATAATGATGATGATGATGATAGTAATGATACTAATAATGATGATGATAATGATAATAATGATACTAATAATGATGATGATAATGATAATAATGATACTAATAATGATGATGATAATGATAATAATGATACTAATAATGATGACGATTATGATAATAATGATACTAATAATGATGATGATAATGATAGTAATAATACTAATAATAATTGAAATGATGATGATCTTAATGTGTATTTGATTGCACACGTACCTATATCTCTCCGCGTCCCCCCCCCCCCCCCCGCCCACCCTCTCCTTCCTTTCCCCTCTTCTAATCCCTCCCTCGCTATTTATTTTGACAAGAACAACTTTGCCATAAAAAGAGTTACATAATTGTCATTATATATACATATATTTTTTTTCCTGCTGCGTGCCAGTTAGTGCCTGGCATTGGACGAAGAATCTGTTTCTTCGTTTTAAATGATTAGTATGATTAGGGAGGGGAGATTAGTGGTAGGATTAGTGGTGTATGCACACACACACACACATACAGACACACACGCACATATATGTATACACACGCACATATATGTATACACACACATAAACACACATATACTATTGCACACACACATAAACACACATATATATACCCACACACATATACACGCACATAAACAAACATATACAATAGCACACACACACATAAACACACACACACATATATATATATATGCACACACATAAACAAACACATATATATACGCACACACATAAACACACACATATATATACACACACACCAATATACAATTGCACACACGCACACACAAATACACACACATGCAACCCTAAAACCAAATCGTAATGTATACTTACTTAATAAAAAAACAGAACGGCCACACAAACACACAAATAAACATAAACATCAAAGTGATTACAGGTGGATGCACTGCAGATGTTGCTAGTCTTTGTCATGCACTTTGAACATCTCTTTGTTGTATGTTCAAAGAGTCATGCAATGCAATTAACCCATTTGTATAATTATTGTCTGGGTTTTCTCAACGTAATGACCTTTATTAGGACCAATTTCGTGTATGACAAACTTTTCGTTATTTTGTAATTGTCTTTTGCTATGTATACGTGTCTGGTGTTATCTGAACCTTTCTATAATAATCATGCTTTGTTTATATTTCCATCTATTTCTCTCTCCCTCTTTCTCTCTCTCTCTCTCTCTCTCTCTCTCTCTCTCTCGTTTTTTTTTTTTTTTTTTTTTTT
>BOPN01003289.1:5000-12500 GCA_017312705.2 Penaeus japonicus | reverse complement strand
ATAACATGATGATGAAGATGATGATGATGATGATGATGATGAATGTCATTACAGACATTACATTTATTAAGGTTATGTTCTCGAAAGTACATATCAATTTAAAAATTATCTTAACAATAATCCAGCACTCACTTTATATAATCAAATATAACATTAATGATAACATGTATTTTCTGTCATTGTATCGCTCTTCTTAATTCAAGATAGCTATTATAAGTATAAATAAAAAATATTTTCTCGTAATATGATGGACTGAGAATATCACATAAGTTATATATGTATATATATATATATATATATATATATATATATATATATATATATATATATATATATATATATGTATATATATATAATAATAATAGAAAACACAGGATTTTCCTAGAATTAGGTTTTCTAGAGTAGGATTTTCCTAGAAGCAAGATTTTCTAAGAAGAGTGAAGCTGCTATTGAAGGTGCTGGGCTCTTAACAATAATACCTGTATTTTTATTTTTATTACATTTTTTAGAGAGAGATTGAACCAAAGTGATGAATTCATGCAATTTCCTGTAACCAGTGCAATATTTTTATCAACATTCTATCAATTTGTCTTGCTTACTTTCCTTGCTCTTTCTCTTATTATTCCTAAAGGCGATATGGAACAATTGTGAGGGAGTTAGGGCGAAAAAAGGAAGAGGAAAAATGTTATTGGTGCATTACCCGAATAATCGCGTTAGTAAATAATATTAATGAGGTTCTAGATGATGCTTTTCATCCGAAACATATAGGGAAATGTTTGTATTTATAGATATGTGTGTGTGTGTGTTTGTGTGTGTGTGTGTGTGTGCGTGTATACATATATATATATATATATATATATATATATATATATATATATATATATATATATATATATATATATATATATGATAAAAGAAAATTCACAGGAAAAGTACGAAAGTTTTTGAAACAAAGGAAGCGTATGGGCGAATGCGGATGTTGTCTTTAGGATCGCAAATTTGGATTAATATAAGCTCGAAATAGCTCACCCCTTTCCCTCTCCTCCCTCCACCTCCTCCTCTGCTCTTCCTCTCCCCTTTCTCCCCCTCCCCCCCCCCCCCCACACACACACACTCTGACATAATCTCCACTATGTACTTTGTCTTCCCTCCTTCCTGTCCCCTACTTTTCTGCCTTCCGGTCTTCCTCCCCTCACTTCCCCTGTCCTCCTTTTTCTCTCTGTACCTATTCCTCCTTCGTTGCTCATTGCCTTTGTCTTCTTCTTCACTTCTCCTTTTTTCTCATCCTCTTTCCCTATCTCCTTTTCGCTATTCGATTTTTCCTTCTTCCTCTCTCCTTCCTATTCCCTCCCCTCCTTCTTCCTCTTCTCATCCCCTACACTCCCCTTTCCCCTCCTTCCCCTCCACTCCACTCACTTCTCCCTCTTCCTCTCCCCCTCTCTTCCTCCCTTTTTACTCCCCTTTCCCCTACTCCCCCTCCACTCCATTCTTCTCCCCTCTTTCACCTATTCCCCTCCCCCTCCACTCCCTCTTTTCCCAGTTCCTCCTCTTCCAATCCCCTTCCACCCCTCTCTTTATCACCTTTATCGATCCCCGGAAAAACGCACCTAAATTATATGCGTGTGTGTGTGTGTGTGTGCGTGTGTGTGTGTGTGTGTGTGTGTGTATACATATATATATGTATATATATATATATATATATATAGATAGATAGATAGATAGATAGATAGATAGATAGATAGATAGATAGATAGATAGATAGACAGATAGATAGATAGATAGATAGATATATAGTGTCATAATGGAATGGAAAAGAAATCCCCTTTTGATTTCCTCAAAGACATAGACATTATTGGTATTTTTATTGCCACGTAGTACATTAGAAATGAATATATACCTTAGAAGAAGAAGAAGAAGAATAAGCATGATGCTTAGAAATAGTTATTGCTTTTATATCTAAGCGATGATGAAATAAGATACTCTTTTAATGATATTTTTGTGATTAATTCGCATTTGGCCAGCGCTCGGTGGGTTAGGCCTATCACTCCTCAATGAATTTAAACCGTCAAAGACGACCGGCCGTTCCTGTTGAGTCAGCGGAATATCAAGGCTCAACCAGCATCACATGCAAGAAGAAATTCGAGGGGTAGGTGTGATGTGCCGCAAGAATGCCACTACCCTAAAACAACTAGAAGAACTGGCACAGAATAGCAATGGATCGGCAAAGATGGAAAGAATTGGGGAAGGCTTATGTCCAACTATGGACCCTTACAAGCTGAGAAGAAGAAGATAATGATATTTTAAATTAATTTCGAAAATAAGCATAACATTATGAGCATAAATTGTTCTCTCTTCATTTAAAGAATAGGGGAAGACAAAGAAAGAAAGACAGGCAGAAAAAGGGAGGTAATAAAACAGAGGATAGAAACAACCATCAGCAAAAAAAAATAAAAAAATAAAAAAATAAAAAAATAATAATAATTTAGTCACTTAGGTACGAAAACGGACAAGACGATAGAAAGAGATAGAGGTAGGTAGAAAGAAATAGAGAGAAAGAGAGAGAAAGAGAGAGAGAGAGAGAGAGAGAGAGAGAAGATAGAAAGGAGAAAGAACAAGAGAAGGTGAAGAAAGAGAAATAGATAAAAGAGAGATAGACAGAAAAGAGAGGAGAGAGAAAGGTAGGAATATTGTGTGTAAATGTACTTTATTGAAGTTTATAAAAAAAAAAAAAAAATAGTGTATTTATGCTAAAGTCCATGCATTTCCAAAAGTCATAGCCCATACTTCCAATAAATATTAACTGATATTAAATAATAAAACGTTGATCTAAAGATTTATTCTTTGGTGATATATGTTTCCTTCTAAATAAAATGTAATAGATATTTATTTGTGATCGGGAGATTAATGTTTATATAAGGATTACTTATAATTGTTATTTTCAATATCATTATTATCACTGTTATGATTATATATATACTCCTTTTTTTATCTGTTTTGTGAAGAGGGATCCTCATGCTCAAATCTAACATGAAACTTGAAATAGAATATTGATAAAAAATAAAAATAAAACAGTAAACTCACACACACACACATGTAATCCCCCCCATCCACACACACACACACACACACACACACACACGTAAACACATCCCCCCCGCCCCCATCTACACACACACACACGTAAACACATCCCCCCCCCGCCCCCATCCACACACACACACACACTTTCCATCCCAACCTTTTACCAACACTCTTCTCATAAACCTCCCATTCTTTGTTAACTTACAAATAAGAGGAAGTCAAAAAAATATATATATTTCACGTCGGTCGCTCTTTTCACAATGAACGTATGAGAGATGTGAAGATTTTTATTTCTTTTCGTCTTTCTCCAAAAGATTGAAATATGACATTGATGATGAAGCCTCAATATAACTTGAAGGGGAAAAAGGAGAAGAAGAAGAAAAAATAAATAAAAACACTTCCTCTACCTAAAAAAGGGTTTCTGAACCAACAGAGTAAAAGAAAGATGATGTAAAAATTGTGTCAAGAAACAACAGCAAAAAGATGTGAGAGAAAAGAAAGAGAAAGTGTGAGAGGGAGAGAGAGTGAGAGCGAGAGATAAATGGAGAGCGTGAGAAGGAGGGAATGAGAGGGGAGAGAGTGAGAAGGAGGGAATGAAAGGGGAGAGAGTGAGAAAGATGTATATACATATATATCTATATCTATCTCTATCTCTATCTCTCTCTCTATATATACATATATATATATATATATATATATATCTATATATATATATATAGAGAGAGAGAGAGAGAGAGACACAGAGAGAGAGAGAGAGAGAGATGGCGAGAGAGAGAGTGGCGAATGAGATGGCGAGAGATAGAGAGAAAGAAAGAGAAAGAGAGAGTAAAAATCATCTTCTTTGATCACACTTGGAAAAAAATATACATTTTTGGCGTCTCCCAAGTAATTTCCACTAAGCCATATATATTACTAAGACCAAATATTTACACTTTAGAGACTGTAAATAAAGTAATAAAGTGTTCAACATTATTCCTTAAGATTCATGTCAATCTAGATGTGGACATAAAGTGGTGTAATTAAATATAAAGCTTGCAGTTCTTTCCAGGAATGTTCAGCTCATTATTTTACTTCTGTAGATCTAAGTAATATTTATTTTTCTCTCTCTCCTTGATGTCCTTCGAAACAAGTATTATGAACGATTATCTATATAAGTTAGTTTGATCTCAATGTTACTTATAATTAGTATTTGGTTGTGTGGAGATCTCGAATATATGAATATTTATTTATGATTTTTATTATTATTATTTTTTTTTTTTTTTTTTTTTTTTTGGCGTGATTATAATGTCGTTAATCATATATCGTTATTCATCTTACCATGATTTCATTAATGAAATAACAGCATCTGATGTGACCTGGTGTATTACTAAAAATAAATATTTACTAACCCTCAACTATTAGTGTATAGCTCAAGTTTTGTGTGTCTGTCTGTGGGCACTCTCGTCTAAGTATTTCTATTTTGATGTTTTACGGTTGTTTTATTTTGTTTTCGTATATAGGTATTTCTGTTGTTGTTTTTTTGTTGTTGTTTGTTTTTTTTGTTTTTATTTCATATATTTGATATACTGTAGTTATTTTGTTCATCCGTATTCCCTGACAAATTAATTATTAACCGAGTTATGGACACTAGATAGCATCCTTTATCCTTATATATGTATACTTTGAAGGATAGGTCTGTTGAAGCCATACACTTTAACGTGAAAAATCCCTTGCTTCCACCTTGCACAAAAAGAAGAAGAAGAAGAAGAAGAAAAAGAGAAAGAAGAAGAAGAAGAAGAAGAAGAAGAAGAAGAAGAAGGAGAAGAAGAACAAGAAGAAGAAGAAGAAAAAGAGAAAGAAGAAGAAGAAGAAGGAGAAGAAGAACAAGAAGAAGAAGAAGAAAAAGAGAAAGAAGAAGAAGAAGAAGAAAAGAAGAAGAAAAAGAAAGAGAAAGAGAAAACGAAGAAAAAGAAGAAGAAATGGAAAAATAAAAAGAAAAAGAAGAAAAAGAAAAAAAAAGAAAAAGAAAAGAAAAGAAAAAGAAAGGTAAGAAAAAGAAAAAAAAAGAAAAAAAAGAAAAAAAGGAAAAAGAAAAGAAAGAAAAAAAGAAAACAAAAACAAAAATAGAAAAAAAAAAAACAGAAAAAGAATGAAAAGGAAAAAGAGGCAAATATTCTATTTCTTCGCCTTCACATCAAAAGAGTCAATGCATGGAAATAAGAAAGGGTGTATCTTCAACCTAACAAAAGATTATTTGAAAATAAGAGAGACGTCGTGTATGTAAGAAACAGTATAATTTTCGTTTTTTCTAAAATCTTATAGAAACATGTGCATCTAAAGAGTCTTAGATGTATGTGAGATTTTGAAAATATGTAAAATTTTGTGTAAAAGTGGGGAAAAATTGTGTAAAGTAAATAAAACTAGAACGATAAATTTAGGTAAATTTCCTTAGTCTTTTGTTACTTTTCATTAATTCATCATTCATCACCTTGACAGTTCTTTTTTTACATTCATCTAGATTATCATCCATTATTTTTATTATTCCTAAAACCGAATTTAGACAATACCGAAGATGGTGAATTCGATACTTTTGTATAATAATATATCGGTAATTAATCTATCAACTAAGATATTTTGGTAAAAAAAAGAGTATTAGGATCTCACTGAGTATGGAAGAGTATATACGAAACATTAAGGAACGACTAATTATCATTCTGGAAAATCGAAAATTATTTTCACCGAGGTCAAGTATTGCGCATTTCAGTTGGGAATAAATTCTCGTAAATATTAATTCCAGTGTATCGATGTATCAATGATTAATGATTAAAAAAACAATATTCATATTATCTGAATGGTGCGTGAGGAGATTAAGTTAACAATATACCTAAATAAATCATAGATATTCACCATGATGGTTTATTGACGGAAAAAGCGCGGGAAACCAAATTCAGGTTAGTTATTTAAACATTTTAATTCGTTATAAAATAATCGTAAAACAAAGAGAAGTAAGAATAAGTATTGATTTAGAACGGAATATTAGTTATCATTTTTACATTCGTTATAAAATATTCGTAATCTAAGGGAAGTGAGACCAAATATTGATTTAGAACGGAATATTGGTTATTATTTTTCTTTCTCTTCTCCTTTATTGACAGTTTGTTTATTACAGGTTCACGTACACATGTACACAAATACTTGGGTATTTGTGTATGTGTGTGTGTGTTTCTATATGCGTGTGTGTGTGTGCGTGTTTATATATGCGTGTGTGTGTGTGCGTGTTTATATATGCGTGTGTGTGCGTGTTTATATATGCGTGTGTGTGTGTGCGTGTTTATATATGCGTGTGTGTGTGTGTGTTTATATATGCGTGTGTGTGTGTGTGTTTATATATGCGTGTGTGTGCGTGTTTATATATGCGTGTGTGTGTGCGTGTTTGTATACGCGTGTGTGTGTGTGTGTGTTTATATATGCGTGTGTGTGCGTGTTTATATATGCGTGTGTGTGCGCGTGTTTATATATGCGCGTGTGTGTGCGTGTTTATATATGCGTGTGTGTGTGCGTGTTTATATATGCATGTGTGTGTGCGTGTTTATATATTCGTGTGTGTGCGTGTTTATATATGCATGTGTGTGTGCGTGTTTATATATACGTGTGTGTGCGTGTTTATATATGCGTGTGTGTGTGCGTGTGTATATATGCGTGTGTGTGTGTGTTAACGTGTATGTGTGCGTGTTTATATATGCGTGTGTGTGTGCGTGTGTATATATGCGTGTGTGTGTGTGTGTTAACGTGTATGTGTGCGTGTTTATATATGCGTGTGTGTGTGCGTGTGTATATATGCGTGTGTGTGTGTGTTAACGTGTATGTCTGCGTGTGTATATATGCGTGTGTGTGTGTGTTAACGTGTATGTGTGCGTGTTTATATATGCGTGTGTATGCTCTAAACGAATATCAAAATGGGGAATAGAAAAACACATCCGAGATATCTATTCCAAAAATAGTTGTACAATAGCGGATTATTCCTGGAAAAAAAAAAAAAAAAATATTTAATCAAGTAATCATGCTAGAAGGAGTGACTCTGAGCTTGAAGAATTGAGGCGTAAGAGCAAGCTTATATCCTCACAAATAAATATCTTAGACGGATGAGAAGCTACGGAGAAAGGTTTACTCCATGCGTTGTGTATGCTATTAATATAGATAGATAGATAGATAATAAATAGATAGATAAATAGATAAAGATATATATATATATATATATATATACATGTGTGTGTGTGCATACACACACACACACACACACACACACACACACACACACACACACATATATATATATATATATATATATATATATATATATATATATATATATATATATATATATATATATATACATATATATATGCATATATATACATATATATATAGAGAGAGATATAT
>BOPN01003288.1:165286-167175 GCA_017312705.2 Penaeus japonicus | reverse complement strand
ATATATATATATATATATATGTATGTAGATGTGTGTGAATGTGTATGTGTTTGTACATACATGTACATGTACATGGACATATTCCTGTGCATGTGGTTTGCTTGTGTATGTGTCCAATTTTTTTTTTCGGTAATCATACATTTTGAAACAAATACTTTCGGGCCTAGAAACCAGTTATGAAGCGAATGCTTATCACATTTTTTAGATTATTTTTCTTCTCCAAAAAATTGGAAGAAAAAGGCAACCTAATATCAACTCTGAACAAATACATTTAATTCCTTTCTTCCTTTTCTAACAAAGAGTCAGTAATGTAAAAAATATATTATTTTGTATCTCCATAAATCACATGCATAGTGACACATTTTTACATCATTTTTAGTGTCACTCTTATTAACCAATTGATCTGAGAACATCTTGGCACCCTTGAGCTCTTATCTATTTGTATGTCATTTCCATATCAATCATATTCACAAAAAACAGTATTATACAACTCTCAGGGGAGTCTTGTAATTAAAATCTTCAAACAAGCATAAACACAATGGTAATTAACATAAGAGTGCAGCCACTACGTATTTTCATGTTTCATTCATCTTATAATTCTTCTTGTTAAACAATAACAATAGAAGAGAACTTAAAGGAGTAAAATAAAATAACATCAAATCAATATTACACATGAAAAATATAAGGAGAGATATATAAAAACACTGCATCACAAACATATTTACAAAGAATTCCATAAAAAAAATAATAATAAAATAAAATACATGGAATTAGAAGGAACACAAAATATCCTTTACTTTTCAAGGCTTTACACTTACAACAAACTAAATATCTTTAAATATTAAATACCAAAATTATTCAGATCTTATCAATCATTTTTGTTCTTTTTTTTGGTAGCAGATGACACAACCCCTTACAAGCACAGAAAAATAGATAAGCCCTTCAACTGTCAATCTATTCTCCCATCCTACAAGACTATTTTAAATTGACATAAAAATCACGTCATTCACAATATATAAACAAATATCCTTACTATGTCAGGGTCCTGTCCAGTCTTCAGGTCATGGAAGCGGTGGAACATGATTTTGTCGTGTGAGCCGTCCCCCATGCGCTAGCGTTGCTCCAGCTCTCACCTTCTCCCTGGCTCGGGTCACAGCCAATTTGCGCTGCGCCACAGTCTTGCTGCCTGTTAAGAAACATTTTCTAATAAGACCACAAATCACAATTGGTATTTCCTCATACATACCATACCAATCATCATTTCTCTCTATGTAACTGGTAAAAGTATTCCTGTTCTCTTTCTAAATGGGACTCTAATATGACATAACAGTGTCTAGTATCACAAATAATCCCAGTCATCTAAACATTTCATGATGAATCTGACTATTTTACCAACACTGAAAATGTATTTATTAATTTTAAGTATGTAGAGAGGGCACAGAATCAGTGCATACAATATAATAATGTAAATGTCTATTGATATAAATCATCATACGAAAAATCAACAAAGCTATTATTAGCATGGCCTTGGATCTTTTTTATGTTTTTAACTTAGCAACAGTCAATCTTACTTCTATTGCAAAAATCCATCTACTGACCTATGATTTCTTGAATTACATTTTATGCTTATGGTCTGCTTCTCCTTTTCATATTCTAGTCATAACCAATTTTTTCCTCTCAATTACATTGACCTGTCTCTTATCCAAACCCACACACACCCAACTGCTGACTCAGCTTCTCCGCTCTCGTAAACTGAAATTCGCTCGCTCATCGGGGCTCGCAAAACCCCTCTCAACATCTAGCCAACCTTCCTTCCTCTCCAGATCTTGGTACCTCTCCCTTTCTCGTTCCCTTTCCATCTCTTATTCTCTTCCACTTATCTAACCCTT
>BOPN01003288.1:157786-160286 GCA_017312705.2 Penaeus japonicus | reverse complement strand
GGTTACGAAGAAAATACAATATTTAATGTTATACATTCCTATAATCGCAGAAACGATAACTAATCACAAAATAACAATATATATAACCACAAAAAAAATGAATATAGATGTAAGAAAAGAAAGATAATGGACATACTTATATTACATAGTGTGTGCAATTTCACTGAGATATGAAGGTAAACCAACAGACATTATTACAATTTCGTAAAATCATATCATAAGTAAATACTACGGCATACACAATATAGTCTCTCTCTCTCTCTCTCTCTCTCTCTCTCTCTCTCTCTCTCTCTCTCTCTCTTTCTCGTTCTTTTCTCTCTCTCTCTCTATCTCTCTCTCTCTCTCTCTCTCTTTCTCTCTCCCCCTCTCTCTCTTCTCACTTCGCTACGTTGAGAATGAAAGAGCCAAGTATAACTGGGTCACATGTGTCCCTCTGTAGCCCTATCCTTCCCTACCTACCTCTTGCAACAGTGTCCTCGTTGTCCTATCGCGCCTGGGGACTCGCATGGCTTAGGCTAAGGCACTCCTGTGTTCTCCTTTTTGTTTCAGGCCACATTCCTGCCGTCCCCACAGCTCCTGCTCTTCCTCGCATTCACGTTCTAGTTTCAATTCGTTTCCTAATTCACACTTTCACCCATTGTGTCTCCGCTGCGTGTCACGAGACAGCTGGAGAAATACCTTACACTATGTACTCTATGGGTCGAGTCCTTTGTCTTTTGAATATATGGAATAATTGTAAATCTAATACTAAAAAAAAAATAATAATAAAAATAGATGAACTGACACCAAAGAAATGCAAACATAATATACGTAGGACGAGGCACAAATCATCGGTAGAATTATTTCAGGCTATATGTCTCTCACCCTGATTCCTTCTAGCCTCTATGATTAAAATTCTGAGTAATATCTTATACTGTTATCGTTTCGTCTAAGATGTTTATATCCTTCTCAGTAAATCTTTTCCCTTGGCCACTCCGAGGCTCTTAGTCCTCTTGTTCATTATCTCAATCTCCGTCTTTATTCATCGTTTCTGCCTTGTTCAGGTACTTTTTCTCTGCCTCTTAGCGTGACTTTTCGCCTCCGCTTTCATCTTGTTGCTCGCTCCAACTCCTCTATGTCTCCTCTTAGTTGATTCAGTCCCTCTTTCTGATGAGTTCGAATCCCGATTGGCTTCTAATTAGCCCCAATGCCCTTGATTGTTATCCGAATACTCTTTATTCTTTTGGACAAGTGACTGTTATGCAGGGCCGGCCGTAATCTATAACTCACATGCACCTTTTAAGAGCACATCTTGACTTTTATCTATTCTATCATAGATTTATAAAGTGTATTATAGACTTTTTAGTTACATTTCTATAATTCTACAGATCTTGGTGCAAGTTGGCTGGGAACACTGCGCCCGCCAAAATTGTTCCCAATTAGGTCCCGTACCTCCTTTAGCCAGCCCTGTTGTTTTGATTCTTTTGCCTTCTTCAGGGAACCCCCCCCACCCAATATTTAGACCCCGAGTCATGCAAAATGAATAACCAAAGGAAAAATATTCCCAATGATGATTCTTTGTACCGTATGGATGATATTGTTGCAACTACTAAAGTATAACTCCAAATCAAACTCACCGAACCTGTCGTGTATCAATAAGTTATTATCTAATTTTATCGTATTAGTTTGTGTTCTTCTATTTCTGACACAATTCTCAGCTTTCGACCCCAGAAGTTCATAACCGACCCCGGTTTTTATCGACCCCTTTTGCCCCATTACAGACCCCTTGGATAGTTCCATCGACCTCCAGGAATCAATATCGACTATTCTGGAAAGCTCTGATTTCGCCAATAAATCCTCCTTTCCTAAAAAAAAAAAAAAAAAAAGGTTTATTCAACAATCTTATTTTTCTTCATCTATATCGGATAGTTTGGGTTTCAAAGGTGGATTTCAGTATTTCGGTTGAAGAAGCATGAATAGGAAGAATATATGAGGTTGACCATGTAGGTGCATTAACCTCGTGGTTAAGAATATACATGTGGATAGTAAGAATAAAAATAAATCCAACGTATGGAGGTCATTCAGTACATACAATTGATATCACATTCTATTAATAACGTTTGATACAAACAGTGAATTCAATGAATGATTTTGCAAGACTCCCTTCATTGCATCATTTTAGTTGCTGTCTTTTGTTTTTCTTAAAAAAGAAAAATCCCTCACGCAGGTTAAAGCTGGATATCTACAGAGATATGAGTCCCCGTTTCCCGTGTGTTTACGCTCTTCAAGTTTTACATGTTGGCATTAGTATATAATGTTTATTTTAGGCGATGAGGAATAGAATGTGTTTAATCTTTTGAAATACATATACGAGTCAAAATCTTCTGGTCTAAGTGTTCAATAGTATTGCCAAATATAGACATGGGGTCCATAGGTCCATATTCGTCTAAGCTGCAGTGATAGGATAGTGATCGCGCCTTATAATTCTCTTATTATAATGTAGACTAAATTAATCACACTC
>BOPN01003288.1:148674-152686 GCA_017312705.2 Penaeus japonicus | reverse complement strand
ACACACACACACACACACACACACACACACACACACACACACACACACACACACACACACATATATATATATATATATATATATATATATATACATATACACACACACACACACACACACACACACACACACACACACACACACACACGAGTTACATATGAACGTATTTTTCATATGAATACATACCCTTAAATCCGAAGGGGCAGGTACACAAAGGACCCATGAGGCCGGGGATGCAAGTTCCTCCGTTCTTGCAGTAGTTCCTTTCGCACGAGCCGGACTCGCCTGACGGAACAGTTCTGGAAGACTGAAGTGCAGAAGCTCGGAACGTCTGGAATTGAATTTCAATTGTCAATATCATTTTCGAGATTACTGTTGCAATTATGTAATAACTATAACTATTACTACTGCTACTTCTCTTGTCACTCTTACTACCAGTAATAAAGATATAACTGATAATCATAATTATGATACTTTTAAAAACTGATGTTGATAACAGGAGCAGTAACAGTATTACTTATAATGGTAATGTTAATTTTAGACAACTATATTTTAACGTCGTTATCATAATTATTTAGACTTTGTGATAAAAAGATTCAGTCACAAAATAAAGAACAGTAGTCCATCCTTTTTAAATCCAAAATCTATTTACCTGACTTGGAGAATCAGCATATTGTCTTTGGTTCTCGCGGACCAGCTGTCCGTTCTCGAAGACGCGGCTTTCCTCCTGCCCGTGAACCAGCTGGCCGTCCTCGTAGTGTTCCTCCACGTTCATCTCCTGCCGATGACTGTAGCCACCGGCTCCTGAACCTCCAGATACTCCCAGGGATCCTTGGCCAGAGAATCCTGAACCTCCAATCAACATGCATGAGAGGCAACCTCCAGAGGATTCTTGCTGAGTCGAACTGCCATAGGAACCTGCTTCGAGGATGGATGTTGTTGCCCTTGAGGAACCAACGTCATGTCCTACTGGAAAACCAGAGGATACTGAGGATTCGCGATTCTCGCTGGAGGATGAGGAACTGTAGGATGATCCAGCCCCGCCATAGGTTTCACTTCCTTGGGAGGAAACAGATCCACCGTAGGATCCACCTCGCTGGGACGAACTCGATCCCCCATACAATCCAGACTGGTGCGAGGATTCCGAGCCATGGTAAGAAGAGGACGACTCACTGTAGGATCCAGCCGACTGCGAGACAGCCGATCCGCCATAGGAGCCTTGCGAAGCCTCGAGGCCACTACCATAGGAGCCTTGCGAAGCCTCGAGGCCACTACCATAGGAGCCTTGTGACGTGGCAGATGAGGAACCGGCGTAGGACGATTCAGAAGCGGTGTTGAGTGTGTTGCCAGACAAGATCTGGTGCAGAGCGTCGTAATGGCCCGGAGATGAGGAAGAGCGCAGCTCGTCTTCATTCAACTCCGTTTTGTTTTCGTAGATAAGGGATCCATTCTGATGGCGAGAGGCATTGGCGGTTATAAGAATAGCTCAGAAGACTTTTTACTTTGAATCCTAGCTGCAACTTTACTAAAGTCATTCGTAACGTGACAATTATATTTCAAAAGAGCATTACAGGATAATAATTATCCCGAATGAATATCCTGATTATTGTAACCATGCATTTTAGCTCGTAGTAGCGTTTGGTAAACTTACATTGAAATGGCGCTCATGGTGGAGGTCATAGGTGGGCTGACCGTCGACAAATTCCTGCTGTCGGCGAGTTTCGTATCTGC
Organism: Penaeus japonicus; assembly: GCA_017312705.2. Lineage (NCBI taxonomy): Eukaryota > Metazoa > Arthropoda > Malacostraca > Decapoda > Penaeidae > Penaeus > Penaeus japonicus. The sequence goes on along the minus strand of BOPN01003288.1, from coordinate 150,955 downwards.
GACTTGTGTACACTGGAACAACAGACACATGTGCAGTGTCTGCCACCTAGAACAAACATTGGAAATTGAAGTACTTACAGGGCTGAAGTCTATAAGATTATATGATAGAATTATCAAAACACTTTATCTCTTACTTACAAAAGACTAAGTGGACCATTTTATCTTCTAATGATTAATGAAAACTGACTAATGCAAAGGGACATTACCTGATGCGTTTCAGAGGTGCGTCCAGCGGTGACGCCTCCGACAGCGCCTGAAGTGACATGTTGCTGGAGGTGCTGCGACTGCGTCACCTCGTGTCTGGCGCCCCCTTCCTGGTGGCCCTGGGAATACGAACCATCATACCCTCCTAGACTGAGACTTGATGCGCCCAAATCATTTTCACCTTTTTCAGTCCGATTATCGTACACTAGCGACCCGTCTTCAAAGCGTTTTTCATGATGGAGGTCGTATATTTGTTCGCCGTTAACGTACTTTTTCTCTTGGCGGACCTCATGACGCTGAGAATAGCTTTCGGGCTCGTAACTCCCCTGCACCAAGTGGAGCTGGTCGATTCCGTACTTGCGCAAGTCTTCTTCGGAAAGTTCATCGACCGATTGCTCTGTTCTGTTTTCGTGGACGAGTTTTCCATTCTCGTACTGACGAATGTGATGCGTTATTCCAACCAGCTCCCCATTCACGTATCTGGTGCTGACACGAGTTTGCGTTTGCCTGGAGGAAGCTACTTGCCCATCTCCTACGACGATGCAGCTGACCTTCCCACAGTTGGTTACTTGGGACGAGCTCGAGGAACTGCTGGCAGACCCATAAGCCGGCTGTGACTGACCGTCGACGCTGGACGAGTGCCTCCACGATTCATTGTAATGGTAACGACTAGTTCCATCAACACCTGGATAACCGTATGAAGAGTCTGTGTCTGGTACTTGGTTGGGAGTGGACGCGTGGGCACTGTTTACCACCCCTTGCGTAGCAGTGCGGTTGCGTTGGTAATGGTATGAAGAACCACTGTAGTCATGGGAAGGACGTGCCTGGCTGTGGGTATCAGTTCGGGAAGTGTCCTGGCGTGAAGTGTGGTATCGCCTGTCACTATGGATGGGTGTCTCGTGTCGTCTTTCAGGAGGATAATCGCCACTGTCAATTTCACCATCAGCAGGTGCCAGGGTAGGCCCGTAAGATGAATCAAATTCATTATCAACAGAAGGTAGTTCAAGTCCATTATCCTCCAAGGGACTTATATCGTACCTTTCCTTGTTGTGCTTTTCATCGTTGCCATACTGGGTGTGAGGTCCACTTAACACGCCAGGAATACCTACTGTGTCGTCATCTTCGTCCGTGGCCAGACGCCTTTCTGCCGATGAACTTTGCGAGTAGTGGGAAGAAACGCTCTCCTGGCGCTGGCCATAGTCGTAGTCGTATCCTCTATCAAACTGACCATGGCCGCTTGAAGGAGCAGAGTTTGACTGTTCGTAAGTCTGACTATAAATCTCGGAATTTCCTTCTCTGCGCGAGGAATCTAATGAGCTCTGTGTAGTGGTGTCCGGTTGCCTCGTGTTCTGTTGGACGAGGGTTGTGTGAAAATCATCGGATGAAGGAGTATCGGTATAGCCTCTTCGCTGCTGTTGCCAACTAGACTCATAAGATTCTTCTCTCTCGTGAGATGAGGACCCTGATGGTCTGTACGAAGGTTGTTTTGGGTATGTGGACTCCTCGGTAGTTTCTTGAGCGTACTGAGGCCTGGAGGACGTCGAAATGTCCTCTCGTGAATCCTGTGTATAATGAGTGACGCTGCTGGATGGCCTGTTGGCTGGCCTGTACGATGAGTACGATTCCTCATTAGTTTGTTGTGTGAGTGTCCCTCTGTCAGTCTGAGGTCTGCGGGAAGGTAAAGATTCCTCTCTTGAGTCATGTGTATACTGGGTGGAAGAGCCACCAGGCCTGTAGGAGGATGATGGGGAGGGTCTGTATGGCGTATATCCTGAGGATGATTCCTCTCTTGTCTCTTGTGTGTGCAGGGTAGAAGTAGTCGCTGAAGTTGGTCTGTATGGCCTGTAACCTGAAGACGTTTCTTCTCTCGATTCCTGTGTGTACTGGGTAGAGGTGCTTCCTGAAGTTGGTCTGTATGGCCTGTAACCTGAAGACGTTTCTTCTCTCGATTCCTGTGTGTACTGGGTAGACGTGCTTCCTGAAGTTGGTCTGTATGGCCTGTAACCTGAAGAAGTTTCTTCTCTCGATTCCTGTGTGTACTGGGTAGAGGTGCTTCCAGAAGGTCGGTACGGCCTGT
>BOPN01003288.1:123674-126174 GCA_017312705.2 Penaeus japonicus | reverse complement strand
GGGCTGCGTGAAGTGAGGGCTGCGTGAAGTGAGGGCTGCGTGAAGTGAGGGCTACGTGAAGTGAGGGCTGCGTGAAGTGAGGGCTGCGTGAAGTGAGGGCTACGTGAAATGAGGGCTACGTGAAGTGAGGGCTGCGTGAAGTGAGGGCTACGTGAAGTGAGGGCTGCGTGAAGTGAGGGCTACGTGAAGTGAGGGCTGCGTGAAGTGAGGGCTACGGGAAGTGAGGGCTACGTGAAGTGAGGGCTGCGTGAAGTGAGGGCTACGGGAAGTGAGGGCTACGTGAAGTGAGGGCTACGTGAAGTGAGGGCTGCGTGAAATAAGGGCTACGGGAAGTGAGGGCTGCGTGAGGGCAAAGAATGAAGGGCTCATACAGATGCAATCAAGCCCAAAAGGATGGTCATGCCAGAAAAAAAATATCCTGTCTGGCAGCGGATGCGATAACAAATGACATCATCATTCTCTTGGCCAACAGCGTCATTTTCCGCCCTTGGCAAGACCTGCACTCTTTCACCACCTGTCACACCTCGTCATGACAACTGTCGCTCTAACAACATTCTGGAAATGCAGATAGAATAAGTCGTGGTATTGGTAAAATAGCTATTCCATTGACTACAACAAATGCTATTTGTCATATACTGAAAAAATTCCTTGCAAGCGATTCCACTTCCTCGTCAGCTCACTCTCTCTGTTGCAACAGCCTTGTATTTAAACACTGCATTGAGAACTACTAAGGCATTATTATTCAAATTTATATCATGCCCTGGTCATCTGCTTTTCCAGTCAAATTACGAGAATCAGTCAACCATTTCTTTCCAAAAATGATAAAACCAAGTCTTGGTGTAAGGTCAGTCACATCGGCCATGTATATCGACAAATGGACTGTCCGTTCCTTGAATGATTTAAATCTCGGGGGAAACGAGCTTTTTAATTCACTAGATAATAAGTGTTGATAATTATAGAAATAGTACATAGAGATAATCCCTGTTGTTCTTGTTGACATGATGCCAGTCTTTTGTAAATGTAAATCATCATTATACGCCAGAAGATTGTCTTTTACGAGCTAAGGTTGAATTTTGATTCTTCTGTGATATATTTTGATTCTTCTGTGATGTATTTTGATTCTTCTGTGATGTATTTTGATTCTTCTGTGATGTATTTTGATTCTTCTGTGATATATTTTGATTCTTCTGTGATGTATTTTGATTCTTCTGTGATGTATTTTGATTCTTCTGTGATATATTTTTGATTCTTCTGTGATATATTTTGATTCTTCTGTGATGTATTTTGATTCTTCTGTGATGTATTTTGATTCTTCTGTGATATATTTTGATTCTTCTGTGATATATTTTGATTCTTCTGTGATGTATTTTGATTCTTCTGTGATGTATTTTGATTCTTCTGTGATATATTTTGATTCTTCTGTGATATATTTTGATTCCTTTATTGATGTATTTTGATTCTTCTGTGATGTATTTTGATTCTTCTGTGATATATTTTGATTCTTCTGTGATATATTTTGATTCTTCTGTGATGTATTTTGATTCTTCTGTGATGTATTTTGATTCTTCTGTGATATATTTTGATTCTTCTGTGATGTATTTTGATTCTTCTGTGATATATTTTGATTCTTCTGTGATGTATTTTGATTCTTCTGTGATATATTTTGATTCTTCTGTGATGTATTTTGATTCTTCTGTGATATATTTTGATTCTTCTGTGATGTATTTTGATTCTTCTGTGATGTATTTTGATTCTTCTGTGATATATTTTGATTCTTCTGTGATGTATTTTGATTCTTCTGTGATGTATTTTGATTCTTCTGTGATGTATTTTGATTCTTCTGTGATATATTTTGATTCTTCTGTGATGTATTTTGATTCTTCTGTGATGTATTTTGATTCTTCTGTGATGTATTTTGATTCTTCTGTGATATATTTTGATTCTTCTGTGATATATTTTGATTCTTCTGTGATATATTTTGATTCTTCTGTGATATATTTTGATTCTTGTATTGTATGTTTTTGATTCTTCTGTGATGTATTTTGATTCTTCTGTGATGTATTTTGATTCTTCTGTGATATATTTTGATTCTTCTGTGATGTATTTTGATTCTTCTGTGATATATTTTGATTCTTCTGTGATATATTTTGATTCTTCTGTGATATATTTTGATTCTTCTGTGATATATTTTGATTCTTCTGTGATATATTTTGATTCTTCTGTGATATATTTTGATTCTTCTGTGATATATTTTGATTCTTCTGTGATGTATTTTGATTCTTCTGTGATATGTTTTGATTCTTCTGTGATATATTTTGATTCTTCTGTGATATATTTTGATTCTTCTGTGATATATTTTGATTCTTCTGTGATGTATTTTGATTCTTCTGTGATGTATTTTGATTCTTCTGTGATGTATTTTGATTCTTCTGTAGTATATTTTGATTCTTCTGTGATATGTTTTGATTCTTCTGTGATGTATTTTGATTCTTCTGTGATG
>BOPN01003288.1:103674-118674 GCA_017312705.2 Penaeus japonicus | reverse complement strand
ATTATTCATGGATTGTCTTCCCCCACAGACCTTGTATGAAGTGAAGTTCCTTGCCAGTCGGTTTAGTTATGTGTGCCCATTCCTGCTGAACCAACTAGGCAGTGTGCTGTTTGTATATCTGCTTGGTGCAGCAGACCTGTCTCTTGCAGTCCCTATCAGTAACAGCCTTACTTTCCTTGTTACTACTGTAGCAGGCCACTGTCTAGGGGAGGAGACCACAAGTAGAATGACTTGGGTTGGAGCAGGGTTAGTGTGTGCTGGTGTTACATTATGTGTAGCAGATAAAGCGCAGCAGTAGAATGGATGTGATTCTTGTATATATATTGTCAAAACTGAAATTTGAATTATAGCAATGTTTGGCAGACATGAATGTAGATGTAATAGCCTTAGATAAAAAAAAATATTTGTCTGTAGAAAGATGGTGCTGGTGTAAATATGAGTAGGGACTGGTTAGTGCAAGAGAAGAAATTAGTGAACTAAATACTGTTTGGAGAAATGAAATTTTTGTTAAAGGATTTCAGAATTTGGCTGATAAATTTCTTTGTTTTTTTTCTATGATTGATTTGAAAAGTAATATTTTCAGGGAAACATTTACATTAAACTTGATATTTTAATGGGATTGTAAAAAAGACACAAATTAATACTTTTCAGTCATAAGTTTGTATGAGCTAACATACTCATCAGTTGTTATTACTTTGTTGTTGAATTATGTAATATATTTCACTTTCAGTGTTTAGTGAATAGTTGATGTTTGTGATAATGAATTATCTGTGTTATCATGTTCAGTGTTTTAATGTGTGTAATATTACCTGGTATAATATGTTACATGCAATATTTGTACCTTGTTAATCATGCATAAGTAATAAGGGTTTTGCTCTGAACACACCGATTGATTCTCATGATGTTATTTATTATTTAAGCCTTTGTATATTGCTATATTTGTTATAATACTCAATGGAGTTATATTGTTGATCCAGCATTATATATTTCATATTAAGTCGGGTAATTCTGGAAGGTACTGTCAACATGATATCTGTTGAATAAATGGTATTAGTTGATATTGTTTTTAATTTTGATTACTACATTACAAAATTTTGTGCCAGTTTCTGTGATTTTGATTCTTTCTTTCTCCCTGGAAGATATTTAGTACAAAGTTTGTTACTAGAATTTGGTTAGTCCATCAGGAAAGAAAGATTTCATGTTTTTATTTTTCATTAAACATATACCTTATATTTTTCATTCTGTTTAATGTCACTTCAACAGAGACTAATGAAGGAGTTTCTACCCTTTATTGCCTTGTCACTTTTCCGGTCTTGTTCATTTCCTATCTTCCTATGACTCATTTCTTCATCTGTGTAATGTTTGTCAGTAACTTGTTAGAAAGGAGTCATGCAATTTGAACATGCAATATGGGTGTGATGGAAGTTTGAAAATATATAGATATTTTTTTTCATATTTTTTCATTCACTGAATATTTTCAACTTGTTGGTGACTGAGAATATTTAAACGGATAATTTGAAACAGACCCAAGTCAAAGAGCTAGTGATAATTCTAGGTATAGGTTGTTTACAGAGTAAGGGAATATCATGTTTAAATGTTCCAGCTTTGAGTCATTAGAAAATAATTATAGGACTATACATCACTAAAAAGAAACACAGATGATGCCAATAGTGTGTGTGTTCGGACTGAAAAAACAAATGATGCCTAGGGTTTTGGTTGGTAAATATCTTCTCTACCACATTTCTCTTCATCACAAGGATAATTTTACAATGAAAGAGATGAAGAAGTTTTCTGTAATACACACAGGGAAATATGCTGCAGGTGAAAAAAAATTATGCCTTCTAGGACATAAAAATTTCAGGACCACTTATTTCTGGCCAGCGGTTCTAAATCACTATCTCTCTATAAAACTTTCAGGACCACTAATATCTAGCAGGTAATTCAGAATAAGTTTCTAATAGAATGACAAATTTGTAGAAAGTTACGTGACAGTTTTTATATTATTGATAATTTCATTTTGCTGGGATATTAGCAGTGGGTTACATTATGATGTGAATCCCATTTTCTTTACCTATAGAAAAAAATTGTACATTTGATGACCCTTTGGTTGCGGTTTTAATCAAATATTTATGCAGTAGGATGGCTGGTTTACATTGTCTGGCATGGTGCTATCCGCGTTTATGACCGACTATGCCTTTGCAGCAAATCATGCCATCTGCTGCTAATGGGTTAATCTTAAGTGATTTGATATTGTTGAATTAGTAAAAATTATTTTATAGATTATTTGTTTTGTAATTTCATTCTCTTGTTAAGTTCACTTTGATTACTTTAACCCCTTAGATCCGATGATGTAACTGTTGGCATCATGACAGTAAGCTGTCATTTCCCTTGCCCTAGAGTCCGTGCCCTTTGTGACAGATCAGACAGGGGATATTGGACCAGGGACTCCCTTTGGGCCCCTTGTAGATCCTGAATTCCTTCTTCTTCTTCTTCTTCTTCTTCTGGGTCTTTTAATCAGGGGGTTACATTCTGGTTTTATTTCATATATTCCTGTCTTCTTCTAAAGGAATCTTTACATGATCTGATATTACTTTAGAATACTTAGAAAGATATTTTCAGAAGGAAATAGGTATTTTCTTATATTGATAAAATCATTGTTTCAATCATTTCAATATCATACCATTTATTTTTTCTCTTTTTTTCTTTTCTTATCAGTATAGACAAATATATTCAAGTGAGTGAAAGCACGACAAATACCTTTATTACGACCTTCTTTTATCCACTTATTTTTAGACGTTGATAATAAGTAGAAAGTTTTTAATCCTGTTGTGAACTTTAGTTTATGCAAGTATACAGAACCTCATCAGTATTCCTCTTATATATGATTCAATCTCTGGTATCAATCCGGTTAAAAATAATATCTATATGTTATTCCGTACTCCTCTTTTCAGTGAAGTTGAGAGATTTAGAGCATTGCCTCTACACTCTTCTGGTGTCGCTAAATTATTTGATTAAAGCATCATCCTTTATTTATAAAAAGCATCAAAAATAGTGTCTATTGAAAATTAACAATAAAGGGTATAGAACAGCTTACCAGATATGTATGTATATTGTAAACAGAGTAAATGCAGACAAGGATAAATAGAAAAGATGGTGTAATGCCTCTCTACACTTGATTTTGTGCTCAATGATAATGCTTGGTTTACAGTGATGGGCAGAACCCCTGATTGTAAAACTAAAACTATTCTGGGACACTGAAGATATACTGTATAGATTCATTTGAAGATATATACACAAAAGAATTTCTAAACAATCAAATCATCTTATCACATCACATATCAAAGCTGACAGTAACAGTACAATGTACAATGCTTCTAACGTTAATATAACAGCCATATTTTAGTTTACACACACTAGGCCCACACTATTTTTTTTCTTCTTTTTTTCTTTCTTTCTTTTTACTTTAGATGTACTAAGAAGTCTGGTGATGATTGATGTTGGGTTGATAATTATTTGATAACCGATGAGTTATGATAATTTTTTGAAATGCAGAGCTGTATTCAGACATGCATTCAGCCATCTATGACCAATCCCACAAGCGTCATCTTTGCAATATGCCTAGGCCCATAATGCAAGCAGGGTGGGCTTGTCTCTGGTAAAACCAACTCAACCAGGGCTACCAATTTTGAAAATGCAGTTTTGCTGAGTTATTCATGCACTTAACTAATCACAATAAACCAGTTATGCCATGAAACCTTAGATGATTCCCTTCTTAATGAAAGATAATGGTAGTGGTATCCTGTTAACAGCAAGGTGCCATGTATATATGGGGTTCAGAGAAGTATACTTGTATGTATACTTGCACTCTCCACGATGAACGTTTACATGACTATCAAGTGTGGGTCAGAAAAATATTCCTCTCAGCTCTGGTAATTATTTCATGTTATTAGTGAGGTAAATTTTGGATTATAGTGATAATGCTAATTTTTATAATTACCCAAATCATTGTTAAAGTGTATCTTTAGACAAAATGATACCTCTATGTTGTGAAATCTTATCTGAGGTTCATATTACATCTAGCCTCTCCTGCTTACCCCTTCTTTGAAATGATAGAAAAACCACTGCCTTGCCTTAACCATGGCTCCTCCAAAGCTCTGTTGTTGCTTTCTGCAGCTCATATTGCTACCCTTGTTAGAGAAAATATGGATCACCCTCACCCATGGCCCTCGACTGCTGCAAGCTTGCTACCCTCCACCTGACCCACTACTCACCACCCTGCAAGTCTTCAGGCCCCCACCTTCTGCCTTGCCATCATTTCTTTGATCTGTCCTCAGGCGAGGACTTTGACAATATGTTTTTATCCAATGAACTCAACAGAAGAAAATAGTTAAGTCTGAATGTACACGTGTGTACGTGTACATTTATGTGCGTGTGTGTGCGTGTGCGCATGTTTTATGTATGTACATACACTCATTGACATTGTGACTAGGTAGATCTCCAACTGCTGCTGAAGCAGGTCAATCACTGGCCTTGTAAATTGAATTTAAATTATCTTTTGTTTTTCCACCTATGTATGTTTTTAGAATGTATATACAATATCATTTTATTGTTCATGACAAAATTCTGAAAAAGTAACAAAACCCTATTTCTCTTATTACATAAATTTAATTTTGAAAAATAAATGATTTAAAGATACACTCATCTATCAAGTCTATAAAATGAATATAAATAAAAAAAAGTTAATTTCCCAAAAGGGTTTATAAATAAAGCTAACCAAAATAAGATACAACATCATGTACAATAATTGAAGCACTTAACCCATTCACGACGGGGGCATTCCAACCTTGCATGTCACAATGCCGGGGCTCTCGAACGCATAGGCCTAAATCAGTTAAATAAACGACACCATATGGCGTCCCCAGCGAACGGGCCTAGAATGCGCGGTACAGTAGTGTACCACCCGTCCAGAGAGGGTTAATAAACAGATGAAAGAAGTAGTAAAAGCACAAGGCTATGTGACCATCCAGGTGCAAGGCAAGAGTCAGTGGAGGCACCTGGTACAGGGGCTCAACAAAAATTGCATTCCTGGAATGCAGCCCAACCTTGTCTACAGACAGCCCATTGGAAAAGTATTGTGATTATAAACCATCTGAACCACCTTGTTTTAAAAAAATGTATGACCCTTATTGACATAAAACAATGCACCTGGTCAAATTGGACAATTTTTAATATCAGTTTGAGGCCACTTCAGGAGCACCCTACAGTCCAGTCCCATGATCAAGCAAAATCAGCCAATCCCCTGGAGGCCCCAGAGTGAAATCATTGTCAGCTGCTACATTCTTCTAAATACAATACTCCTGTTCACATTCAAATATTCCCTTTTTTTTTATAACAAAAAGATCATCTGATCATAAACAAAACTAGTGGGAAATAATCTTGTTTTGCATGCTGTTGTGACCAAAGTTTGTAAGAAAGCACCTTTTCAGATTAGACCAATTGATGACAAAATACACTTGAAGTCAATGTCATAAGTTATAGTTTTTAAAAATTCTTCGAGAATATTTGTTAGTTTAGGGAATGGCTAATCACCAGGAAATATACTACAGAATAGGCTGAATGGTGGACTTTATATTGATTTCAAGACACCTATATCAGGTACCTTTCTTTCCAATAGTAGCAATGTAAAAACCAATTAACACCGCTTTCTAGAATGCAAACTGTGGGCCAAGTCTGGTCTTGGTGTGCAACCAAGAACATGGCTGTAAACACTATACAAATAACTTTTGATAAAATGAAACTCTTAATAAAGTCATACAATATATTCTTTCTGTTTACAAATATGATGAATATGTAAAAATGTGATCATTAAAACAACTTTCTGAGAGTACTAAAGTTGTACTCTTATCACCATAATGATATTTATTTCAGTCTACTGAGATGCACATAAAACCTCTAGAGTAGAAAGGGTTCTGTGATAAGTTTTTTTTTTTTTTTTTTTTATAAAATAAAACTTAAAACAACTTCCAATATTCATTATCACAATTATATAGGAATTGTTGATATATATGAACAAATAATGTTCATCTATTTCATTAGAAATTCTAATTTCACCAACAACTGCCAAAGTCGATCAAGATGTATTTTCATCGAATACATTGAAACATCAATTATAAAACATTCAGTCCATCACAGACAATCCAGTAATAGTCAGACCTATGTGAGAGCAACTCATACTAGATATTAGTAAATATCAACAAAAGGATGCATAGATCAATGATAGATTTACAATATCTGTTAAAATGATCTGCTACCTTGATTTTTTTGCAACTATGTAACAGAATGCCACAATCAGCTAAGAAACAATATTTTTTTTAGGTTGGCTTCTGGAACAATTCCATAAAATCATATTGAATTGGATTTTTTGTTCTTATTAATAGGAAAATAATATCACAATAAATTGATTATCTCATACAACAAATGTTATTATGAAAGAAATCAAGGCTCTTGATTATTAACCCAATCCCGACAGCCCGGCGATAAGTGGAAACCCCCTACGCCAGGCCTATGCAATATTGCATTGGGAACGTCATACTGGTATGACACGCCGGCATCGGGCATTTAGCTGGGTCACACGGGTGTGACACACCGTCGTCATAGGGTTAAGGACTGCCTGATAGCAATTTTCCTTTTTTGTTCAAGTTTCAAACCCATAGTTATCATGCAGTATGAGAATATCATGATGACCTATACAAAATTTAGGAATTGTCAGATTTCTTTAAAATTATCAATTACATTACAAATCACAGAAGATGCACCAAACCTCCACCCAACTTCAGCTAGCAAGAGACAAGAATGATCTAAAATGTCTAATCCAGTCATGAAGTGATAATGCATTGCATTTACACAGGATTTTTCCACCTTTCTTAGTCTGAATTCAAGAGACCTGGAAGACATCATTTTTTTCTTTTTTCTTTTTTTTAATGCAGCAAGTACAACATAGAGAAAGAGGAACTCAACCATTTAACCTGTACAGTTATGAAAAAAATCTAGGAACCATCCTCCAATAAATAAATAAATGGTAATATAGAATCTATAATAGAGTAATTTCATAAATACAACATCAAGAGAACAACTGGTATTGGACCAACGAACTTCCTCTCAAATACTACTCAAATACTCTCAAATACTAATCATTTCTATATTTTTAATGCCACATAGATGTTCATCGAACAAACACATGCCCTGTGTTTGTGATCATTTCTAATCAGACTCTCTCTTCAAACTTAATAATTGTCTATAATAAGTAAATTAAACGTTTCTACAAAATTTCACAGCCATTACTCCTTCCATTTTTTCGGTGGCATTTCAGTGCACTTTTGAATCAAAGCCTTTGTTGTGTTACGGCACTGGAGAAACTGAGATCATTATTTTCTCTACATGCCTTCCTAGTAACATTAATTGGAACTCATTACAATACATTGTCAGGTGCCCCTTGAAGCCTATGCTTTAAGTTAAAAAGTATTTAAATTATAATTTTTGAGACCCCTTTAGACATTCATCACAAAACAAAGAGAAATAGGAAGCCAAATACAGAAGCATGACAACCACCAAGACATCACAGAGTGGAAGTAGAAATAATGCTCATTTACAAATCACTAAACATGAAAGTGTCTCTCTTCTGCTCTTTCTTCTTTGCCTTTCCTTCTGAAACTCAGTAGGAAAAGCAGATTTGCCAGAGAAAAGTTTTTTTCCTATGGAGAATACACTCTTTATAAGCACTTCTGAGAGTCAGTGTGCGTATCACTGGCATCTCCTGCTACTGTTGTGGAACCTGTAATTGATGCCGCAACTCCTCTGACTTTGGGTCGAGCACCCTGGCCAACTTGCAAGCTGCTGTCTGAGCTGTGGATGAGATTTTGGAGTCAATTCACGAAGTCAAAGGAATTATTGCACCAGATCTGATGTAGATAGTATGGGAAACTAAATTACTCATTTCAATGAATAAATATTTACACAACTTGATCAGCCCTTGCAAAAACAACTAAAGAATGTATTGCAAATGCTTTCAAATATTCACAAGTAATAAAATTAGGATAAGAAAATCAAGAAATATCAACCATATTTTGAAAGTAAAAATGAGAAAGGATCTTACCCATCATCTGAAAGTTGCGAAGGTTCCATGTCATCCTGGCAGACTCTAGGGCCATTATTTGTTACATCATTTTCATAATAATCCTCTTCGGGATTCACCTGTCTTACATTCTGACTGGAGATTTCTTTATTAACTTCATAAGCATCATTCTTTGAGATATTACCGTTATTCTGCTCAAATTGATTTCGGTGGATATGTTCCTCTCCTGAACTGCCTTTGTTTTGTATTTGATCTACTTCTTCTAGATATGCTGGGTTACCAATGATGACTGAGTTATCAATGCCTTTTGCATAATTCTTTGGCATTTCAGGTTTCTCTTCTTTTAACCTGTTGAATTTGAAACCTTTTTTGCCACTCATTTCTTCTTCATCTTCTGAGGATGCTTGATTGGCTGTGTTTTCTTTAGAAGTATTTTCTTCCTTGACAGTCTTTTTATCTGAATCACCTGGTGTTCTGTCGGATTTGTTTTCCATTGTTCCCATCTGCAAAAAACATATAAGTTACATACAATATAATAATGATATAGTGAGCTATCTCAGAAAAGTTACATATGATGTAATAATGACATACTGAGCTATTTAAAAAAATCAAAGGAATTATCTATAAATTACACTTTCCCATTATATCTGCGCTGTTTAGTATAATGGTATAATTGTGTAAACTACTCCAACTTAGCCAATATTTACTAAATGACTTGCATGGAAAGACAATGAAAGGCTCAACTGTGAGAAGCTCTAGAATACATTACGGCCTTTTGGGTTTATCTAGCATGATTGACATGAGACTTGGGCTTTTACCTGATAGGGTTGGGCTCCAGGTAAACCAACCTCCATGGCATTAACAAGAGCCAGCTGGTCGACAGTCATCTTCTTGCGGCGATACAAGTAACATCCCCCTCCAATGCCACCACAAACAAATATGATGGCAAACAAACATCCTGGAAAAAAATCAGACGTTCGTAAGGAAAAAGTCAACTGTCAAAATGAAAAAGAAAAAGAAAAAGAAAAAGAAGAAGAAAAAAAAAAAAAAAAAAAAAAAAAAAAAAAAAAAAAAAAAAAAAAAAAAAAACAGAAATGTGAAAGACATACGTAACTCTTTTGCAGTTTAATGCATACTAATCAGACATCATCATATGCTATATTGCATATTCAACTTAAAAACATAATTCAAGACATAATAACCTTACTATCATCTGGAATACTATTGAAGGGTAATGTACAAAACCAACACAAATGCATCAGCTGTGTAAAGGCAATAACTGATGAACACCCCGAACATGAGAAATGAATCATAAAAAACGAACCAATTATCCATGGTATGGGATCCTGTCCAGAGGAGCTGAAACGACAGTCTTCCGTTGATCTGATATAGATAGTATGGTTGATGAACTCGGCTTCCTCCCACTCGTTATTCTTGAGCTCTGCTACGAAGGAGGCCTGGAATCATACAAAATAGCATGACAACCAAAATAGGACATACTAGTTTTCACACAAAAGGCTTACAGATCATGCTTCAAAAGCCTTTGTATAGTATCTGGTCAGTGCTTGAACAACAACAACAACAACAATAACAATAACAACACCAACAAAATAAATAAATAAATAAAATAAATAAATAAAACAGAATGGAATCAAATAATACATATATATACAAGTGTGTGTGTGTGTGTGTGTGCATGAGTATGACTGTGACTGTGACTGTGACTGTGACTGTGAGTTTGAGTGTGAGTGTGCGTGTGTGCATGTGTATGTATGTATATGTATGTATGTATGTATGTATGTATGTATGTATGTAGGTATGTATGTGTGTGTATGTGTATATGTGTGTGTGTGTGTGTGTGTGTGTGTGTGTGTGTGTGTGTGTGTGTGTGTGTGTGTGTGTGTGTGTGTGTGTGTGTGTGTGTGTGTGTGTGTGTGTGTGTGTGTGTGTGTGTGTGTGTGTGTGTGTGTGTGTGTGTGTGTGTGTGTGTGTGTGTGTGTGTGTGTGTGTGTGTGTGTGTGTGAGTGTGTGTGAGTGTGTGTGTGTGTGTGTGTGTGTGTGTGTGTGTGTGTGTGTGTGTGTGTGTGTGTGTGTGTGTGTGTGTGTGTGTGTGTGTGTGTGTGTGTGTGTGTGTGTGTGTGTGTGTGTGTGTGTGTGTGTGTGTGTGTGTGTGTGTGTGTGTGCGTGTGTGCGTGTGTGTGTGTGTGTGTGTGTGTGTGTGTGTGTGTGTGTGTGTGTGTGTGTGTGTGTGTGTGTGTGTGTGTGTGTGTGTGTGTGTGGGTGTGAGTGTGAGTGTGAGTGTGAGTGTGAGTGTGAGTGTGCGTGTGCGTGTGCGTGTGCGTGTGCGTGTGCGTGTGCGTGTGCGTGTGCGTGTGCGTGTGCGTGTGTGCATGCATGCGTGTATACAAATTTCACCATACAGCGTTGCCAATGTATGAACCCCCAGTTCCTATTTTTGTATCCGAAACATGCAAATTCCAGCACGGGGTATGTGCTTTGGATACAAGAGTCGAAACCTGCGGTTTACCCATTGGTATAGGCATTGTATATCCGCATATGCATTTGCGTATTTACACAACTCTAAATTATTCATGAAATGTAGGCCTACACCTCCTCACCTCTATGGACACGAAGGAGGTATTGTGCATACTGAAGTCTCTCTCAGGAACCCGGACATACAAGAAGACCGGAGCATGGGGCGCCGAGGGTAGCTGCAGCCCAGGAATGAGAACCCGCTCATTTTGGTTGGTTGTGACGAAGGTATACTTCCAGTAGTGGCTTTTGCCTTTACCATACTGATGCTGAAAGATAAATTTGTATTACACAATGATCTGCATATTGGATTGAAAAAAAAAAGAAAAAAGAAAAGAAAAACATTTTGAAAGAAGTTTAAGTACACTATAGTTATACTACATACACTGTGATTACTTATTGGAAAATATAGTACACAGTAATATTCCCACAAAGCACACTTACATTCACACGAAATGTGATGTCAACAGGTAGATGGCAGTAATTAACCTGCGCGGTGGCAATAATATGTTCCTCGAGGATGTCCAGTATACACGAGAAGACATAGTCGTTCACACGGCACGCACAAGCACCTGTAAGGAAGGGAAGCAGGTTGTAGAATTGCAATTGCACAAGTAGTGTAAACGTAGAAGAGTAAAAATAATACATACGAACGTGAAACAAATATGGAACTGGATAACGGGAAAACAAAAATTTGTTGATATTGACGAAGAGGGGAAAGGAGAGGGAGAACAACAGCAAGAATAACCTACAATGCAATAGGGGAAATAATGTAGAAATTAGCGATCCAGGTCGGAAGGGGAGCATATACTGAAGGGGATGAGAAAGAAGGTCAAGGGGAAGGGGAAATGAGGAAGGAATAAAGGAAGGGGGAGGGGGAAGGGGGAAGGAGTAAAGGAGGGGGAAGGAGTAAAGGAAGGGGAAGGGGGAAGGAATAAAGGAAGGGGAAGGGGGAAGAGGGAAGGAATAAAGGAAGGGGAAGGGGAAGATGATAGAAGAAAAGCATGCACAGGAAGGTGCTAGGAAAGAGATGCATGTAAATAAATAAAATATAAGGTGGTTGGGAAGGGTAGATATTAGGAAGAAAGGAATGAAGGAAGGAAGGAGAGAGGTAGGAAGACAGATAGATACACAGATAGATAGATTGACTGACTGATTGATATACAGATAGGTGAGAGAGGGAAAGGGAGGGAGAGAGAGAGAGAGAGAGAGAGAGAGAGAGAGAGGGAGAGAGAGAACATTGGAAGGAAGAGGGTCAGAAATAGGCGGCGCAGGGTACGCTAGCGACACGGTCAGCTGTGACCGATTATGATGTCACTTCCGCTCACCAAAAGTAACAGTTACCAACACGCAATATTTGGCGCTGGACATTCCAGAGCCGCCGTGACACCAGTGTAATGTTCCGGACATTCATGAGGCCGACCGCAGGCACCCGTCTCGCCACCGCACCACAACACAGGACCCGCTGCCACTTCAAAAAAAAGGTGACCCACGACCGCTGCCACGTAAAAAAAAGGCGACCCACGATAGGACACTGAGATCAGCGACATGGCAACAAGGGGCCATTCGTAAGGCACACCAGATGGCATAATAAATGGCACTCTTTCTCTCTGGAGATACACCTTATCTAAAGACCATAACTCAAGACATTCTAGAGTGAGTACAGACCATGCTGAGGAAGGGAGATAAAGACCAAAATAAATACCAGTGCATGTGTTCGAAGAAACAGGTATTCGCTGTAAACAAAAGAGTACAGAGAAGAGTGCGTGGCATATTTCACATGGTTTGGCACAGGTTATGTCCATAGACAGTGGAGGAAGGAAAAGAGGGGGTGAGGAAGGAGGGGGGCCAAGGATGAAAGGAAGTGAGAGCGGGTGAAGAGGAAAAGAGAGAAAAGGGAAGAGGGGGAGTTCATGCGTGCGTAAATGCGTGCATGAGAGTGAGGGAGGGAAGAAGGGAGGTAGGAAGGAAGGTGGGAAAGAAAGAGGAATTTTATATACAACTAATTATAAATATAAATATAAATATATGTATATATACATACATATATATATATATATATATATATATATATATATATATATATATAGAGAGAGAGAGAGAGAGAGAGAGAGAGAGAGAGAGAGAGAGAGAGAGAGAGAGAGAGAGAGAGAGAGAGAGAGAGAGAGAGAGAGAGAAAGAGAGAAAGAGAGAAAGAGGGAGAAAGAGAGATAAAGAGAGAAAGATACAGAAAGAGAGATAGAGAGAGAGACAGAAAGAGAGATAAAGAGATAAAGAGAGAGAGATAAAGAGAGATAAAGAGACAAAGAGAGGGAGAAAGAGAAAGAGAAAGAGAAAGAGAAAGAGAGAGAGAGAGAGAGAGAGAGAGAGAGAGAGAGAGAGAGAGAGAGAGAGAGAGAGAGACAAAGAAGAGAGAGAAAATAAAAAGAAGCAGAGTGTGGGAGGAGAGGGGCAGGTAATACGGAGGGTCGCCCATACTCCCAAGCGCATTAGCGATTCGACCTACACGCGTTCTTTCACACGGTAACAACAGGGTATGCATATCCCAGCGCTACAAAGGGAATGGCGGGCGGGTCGGCATTGCTGGCGAGGATGACAGGAAAGGCCCATGCATAAACACGCAAGGACCGTCATAAAACAATCAGCACGATTGCCTCCCTTGCCAGATGAGCACTCATGGCATTACCCTCGATCGTTAATCCTCGTTAAATTCTATTACCGGAGCCACAAAGCTGAGCCTGTTGGGCCCCCTCGTTTCACACACACATACCACAAACACACAAACAAATAGACAAGCAGGTACCGACACAAGTCAGCTCGCACCGCCTGAGGGTGCCGAGGGGTCAGGCCGGTGCTGGGACCAGGTCACAGGGGATGAGGCGTCGTGCCCAGATGTACGACAACTACCGTTATTCCACCAGGATTCGGAGCCACGTTTAGCATTCGCATTGTCGAGAGAGTTCCTCCCCCCCCCCCCCTCTCCCCCTTCCCTACCTTTCTTTTATTCACGGGTTGCACTGCCCACCGGTAATGCCGATACACAGGGCAAGCTTGGCAAGAAGAGCCAGTTAAATCGCCGATGAAGGATCTCTTTGACGTCTGAGTGTACCTTGTGTTGTTAATCTCCTTCAAGTGCGTCTGCAGGTTTGAGATGCCGCGGGCGAGAGTCGAGATGTTTCTTCAAACCACAAGTGAATGTAGGACCGCTTGAAATAACAGCTAAGTCCACTGTAGTTCACCGCCCTTCCCCACACCACGCCTACATCTCCATTGGAATGGACGCTCCAGTAACCTTGGGATACGAACTCGGGATTTTTTTTCTTCTCTCTATAATCACGAAAACAAGCGCGGTGCTGACCACATCCGCGCACACCGTCGAGTTTTCGAGATTTCGATAAAACGAGCGCGCTTGCGACACCCGTGTAAACTCTGAAAGAAGTTCACCCCGAGACAGTTACTTACACACAATTTAATACAATGATATTTCTGAATAAACTCGTGATGAACACAATAATTACAAAAAAAAAAAAAAAAAAAAAAGTATCAATGCATTCTCCAAGAAGCCGGTGCCCAACATCCCTCTAATCCCCTGTCCGAAAATAGCCTTGAAAATAGCCTTCGAGTCGTAAAAGTGGACGTTATCCCAAGGTCAGAAAAGAAGAAGAAAAAACAGGTGTGAAAGTCAAGAGTGAGACGCAGGTGTGAAGGTCAAGGTCTAGATGGCGAGACCTATGTCACGGTCAAGTCACCGCGGGGAATCGGGTCGAGATTCCAAAGGAAAGAGAAATAACGAGGTCAAATCTGCCAAGGAACTTACTTTCTGTCAGTAAGAGAAAGTTACTGAGAAAGTTACACACAAAGAGAGAGGGAGGGAGAGGGAGAGGGAGAGGGAGAGGGAGAGAGAGAGAGAGAGAGAGAGAGAGAGAGAGAGAGAGAGAGAGAGAGAGAGAGAGAGAGAGAGAGAGAGAGAGAGAGAGAGAGAGAGAGAGAGAGAGAGAGAGAGAGAGAGAGAGAGAGAGAGAGAGAGAGAGAGAGAAATAGAGAGAGAGAGAGAGATAGAGAGAGAGAGAAATAGAGAGAGAGAGAGAGATAGAGAGAGAGAGAGAGAGAGAGAGAGAGAGAGAGAGAGAGAGAGAGAGAGAGAGAGAGAAATAGAGAGAGAGAGAGAGAAATAGAGAGAGAGAGAGAAATAGAGAGAGAGAGAGAAATAGAGAGGAGAGGGAGAGAGAGGAGAGAGGAGAGGGAGAGGGAGAGGGAGAGGGAGAGAGAGAGAGAGAGAGAGAGAGAGAGAGAGAGAGAGAGAGAGAGAGAGAGAGAGAGAGAGAGAGAGAGAGAGA
>BOPN01003288.1:71174-76174 GCA_017312705.2 Penaeus japonicus | reverse complement strand
GAGAGGGAGAGGGAGAGGGAGAGGGAGAGGGAGAGGGAGAGGGAGAGGGAGAGGGAGAGGGAGAGGGAGAGGGAGAGGGAGAGGGAGAGGGAGAGGGAGAGGGAGAGGGAGAGGGAGAGGGAGAGGGAGAGGGAGAGGGAGAGGGAGAGGGAGAGGGAGAGGGAGAGGGAGAGGGAGAGGGAGAGGGAGAGGGAGAGGGAGAGGGAGAGGGAGAGGGAGAGAGGAGAGGGAGAGGGAGAGGGAGAGAGAGAGAGAGAGAGGAGGGGGGAGGGAGAGGGAGAGGGAGAGGGAGAGGGAGAGGGAGGGAGAGAGGGAGAGGGAGAGAGGGAGAGGGAGGGAGAGAGAGAGAGAGAGAGAGAGAGAGAGAGAGAGAGAGAGAGAGAGAGAGAGAGAGAGAGAGAGGGAGAGAGAGAGAGAGAGAGAGAGAGAGAGAGAGAGAGAGAGGGGGGGGTACTGGGAGTGATGGGTTTGGAAATAGACTACTGACTCATTCAAGGAAAGATATGGTAATACTTTCTACATGACTCAAACTCTCATATATAATTTCACTTCATAATTTTTACTTACATATCATGCAACATATTGAGATATTGCAGATATTTTCCCACTTAGTAACAATAAATTGTTTTCATTCTAATGAGAAAAAATATCACTGTTAACATAAAGTTAGCCTGATGCTGTTTACTACCAACAAATCACATTACCAAATGTCTTTTTAAATCATATTCACATTAGATGGAGTTTTCTACATAATGTCTTTATGCATATATAAATATTGTATCACTTAAACCTTGTATATAATCTAATTCATACATACTGTGACAATTCATTATAAGTCCAGTCTTATTATAGATTCATACTGTGTTAGCATGTCAACAACACATAGTATTTTCATGAAGACTAATTTTCATTAGTCCTGAACTACTTACAATAAGTAGTCTCACTATGTAACCCTACTATGTCAATGAGCTTTAGGTACAGCAAATACTTAACAAGGACATTGCCAGTATGCATATGTGGATCCACATACTGTTGTAGTATATTCAATGTCAATACAGCCAAGGTATATTTGTTATGTGAATACACTAATAACCAAGAACAAAGTATTTCTTAGTATTCCTAATAGTCATCGTTGAAACAAATGCGGTTGACTAAAAAAAGACTCATGGCCAGAATATTACGGAAGATTCTAATATGATAATCTAGGGAGTTAAAACACAGACGCCCTAACAAGTATTGATAATGAAAATAATGATGAAAAAATAGTATTACTGAAGCACAAAGTAAAACATATCAGTACCCATCTATGTTAGTATGTAAACTGAAGAAATTACAATCCCATTCAGAGATGCAAGCAAATTCTGTGAAAATAACGTATCAATACTGGTGCTGAATATCACAATGACAGATTTCATGAAGCCCTGTCCATAAAATACATAAATATATACATAAGCACTAGAACAAGCTCTACATTTTGGTTTAAAGCTTTTTTTTTTTTTTAAAGAAATCAAAGAGAAGGTCCTTAAATCACTATGCTATCACAACAGCAAGATTCCTTATAAAATGCAATGGAGACTGACAGAATTTGTCAAACTTAACACAGACAAACATGCACACAAGGGACTGCTCACATGTTCACTCACCACAAACACACTCAATCACACACTTATGCTCTCTTACACACTCATACACATATGCATGCACACATAAAAAGTCATAAAAAAAATAAAACAGAAAAGTAAAGGACTGTGACAAAGACAAAGACAGTGTCAGTACAACCCATGGCACTTCAAAATTTGCATTAGCCTCAATGCATTTCTGAACGTGCATCAACACGCAGGCTTCACAGTCACAATGTACATGGATTTTGATTTACAAAGTTGAACACACATTCTTTTTTAATCATTAAATTATATAAATATAAAAAATAATAATCATAAGACTTTCATTATCAAAATATTCCTACAATCACAAATACAGATTGGTACTACTTTGCTCCTGTCTTTCATAATAACTTCACTTTTTTGTAGTGATTGTCGCCTTACATTACTGAGCCAACTGGAGTACTTCTACCTAAGCTTATACAGTATATATATATCTGTTAGTGCAGGTCATTTTAAGCCTCTGCCAAGCTTATCATCTGTTAGTAAAGCTACATCTGAATTTTCAACTTATAATAAAAATATGAGTTCGAACCAAACTTCCAATGTCAAGTTTCTGCAAAGCTCTCAAGATGACAGCTATGCTTGCAATTGCTAAAAATAGTTTCAGTGTGATTCTCAGTATTGCACTGTGAAGAACTGTTCATGTTAACCATTATATACGCTTGTAGTTCCCAATTCCAAAGAGAAAAGTCCCACTAACATTTAAAGATTCTATATTATAACCTTCCATTACTAGTGATCAAGATATGCAGACAAATATATTTACTGAGGATGTACTGATTCTACATTCCTACAACTCATGAAAACATTATAGCTGAAATTCTGAATCACGTCTTGCTTTGTAAATGTAATTAATTTTCTTATACACCTTATTCACATCTTCTGTCTCTGTATAATCATTTTCTTATTTGTGTGCAGAAGAGAAAGAGAAAGAGAAAGAGAAAGAGTGTGTGTGAGTGTGTGAGTGTGCATGAGTGTGTGTGTGTGTGTGTGTGTGTGTGTGTGTGTGTGTGTGTGTGTGTGTGTGTGTGTGTGTGTGTGTGTGTGTGTGTGTGTGTGTGTGTGTGTGTGTGTGTGTTTGTGTGTGTGTGTGTTTGTGTTTGTGTGTGTGTGCGTGTGTGTGCACATGTTCAAGTGTGTTCCCTCAAGAGAGAAAGGGGGAGGAGGAGGGGGAGAGGGAAAAAGAGAGGGAGAGTGAGAGAAAGAGAGAAAGAATGAAAAAAGGAGAGAGAGAGAGAGAGAGAGAGAGAGAGAGAGAGAGAGAGAGAGAGAGAGAGAGAGAGAGAGAGAGAGAGAGAGAGAGAGAGAGAGAGAGAGAGAGAGAGAGAGAGAGAGAGAGAGAGAGAGAGAGAGAGAGAGAGAGAGAGAGAGAGAGAGAGAGAGAGAGAGAGAGAGAGAGAGAGAGAGAGAGAGAGAGAGAGAGAGAGAGAGAGAGAGAGAGAGAGAGAGAGAGAGAGAGAGAGAGAGAGAGAGAGAGACAGAGAGAGACAGACAGACAGACAGAGAGAGACAGACAGACAGACAGAGAGAGACAGACAGACAGAGAGAGACAAACAGACAGAGAGAGACAGAGAGAGAATGTGTGTATGGAGTGGGGTGGGGGTGTTGAAGTCTGTGGATGTAGATGTGGATGTGGCTGGGTGTGTGATATGTGTTTTCATGAGCATGTATGTGTTTGTGTGCATTTCTTCCCATATGTACATGATTATTCAAGAAGTTAATATTTATAAATGTGTAAGCATTTCCTTAAACACATGAGGTACATATATATGTTGTATACATTTACATTCACTGGATTTATCACTGAATAGACAATATCAAGGTAAAAACTATCTAATCACTCTTAACAATGGCCTAGTAACATATAGTTGTATATATCATAGAGATTTATATAGCCAGTTTGGCTTGATCTAGATAGCTAGTTACATTAAGTTTATAAACTGTTAAAGATTCTATTTTTATGTATGGTTGGAAGTGTTTAACATCAAGGTTGAATATTAACTACACCTTGTGATTACTGTCAACCCCATATAAAAGTTAAGTGTAACACTGTACAAATCACATAACACAATTACACTATTGCACTGTCTTACAAACATTCTCCACTTCAACACATTACAATACACTTTAGAGAAAACCTAAGCAATAAAAAAAAAGGCTGATCCTTAATTCTAAACCATCTTTATGAAAACTTCTTAGCTATGATGACAGACTGTATGGGTTCATGCAGTAAAGTATATACTGTAAGAAGTTTAAAAGATGTGAGCTGCATTAACTTTGCATTAGCTAGACGTGACAATGTCCACATAGTAAGAGATATGTGTACACAGCTCTCTCATCCCACAAAGTTCTTTAACTGTCGATTATAAAACTGTATAACCATCATAAAAATTAAATGTGTACAATCACCGGCAAGTAATGATAAACCACTGATATGAAAAACATGATGATATCTAAGATGCCCACACCAACGGCTCTAATATCCAGTAATAGTGACTATGACACAGTGAGTTAAGCTAAGACCACAGTGATGGTGACTATGACCATAGTTGATGCATGAAGCTATGACAAACATGTCAGCTGCAATGCCCATGGTGAGGTTTGTAAGACTGAAAAGAATAGCTGATAAGATACCAAGAGTGCGAGTGAACAATAAGAAAATGGGTGGTGTAATGCCTTAGAGTTTTTCCTTGAGAGCAGCAGACAGAGTC
Source organism: Penaeus japonicus (assembly GCA_017312705.2). Lineage (NCBI taxonomy): Eukaryota > Metazoa > Arthropoda > Malacostraca > Decapoda > Penaeidae > Penaeus > Penaeus japonicus. The sequence continues at coordinate 71,799 of BOPN01003288.1, read as the reverse complement.
TTGACTTGTTCGTTGGCATGAGCAGATAGAGTTTCTATTGCAGTTTTCAGTTCATCCTTTTTGAGGCACTCGATCCCAGAGTCTGGAAAAATACACAATAAGAGTAATGTTGAGCAGTTATTATTGCAACAATATTTTGATATTATAAGGATCCATTAAATGACACTTGACACATTGCAAAAGTGCTCATCACTTGCAATTTCTGCTTTAAATAATTTCAAAATAACAATGATTCATGTTTTACAATGAATACCAAGAAAAAAAGAAAAGACAAATGTGAAACCTAAAGTGTACAAACCTTTACCAGCAATGGCTGTTAGCATTGACAAAACATTTGCCAGAATCTCAGGAGGAAGGTTGGGATTGTTCAAAACATACGTTGCCACCTGCGGCAGCTTTGTCTTCTCAACAACCTCTGGATCAACGACGGAGGAAAAGACGAGCACCAAGGCCAGTGCTGCCTCATTGACCATGACAGCATGTTCAGAACCAAGCATGAGTACCAGGGGTGGAACACAACCTGCATTTATTAAAGCAGTAATCACATCTGTGTTTTCGCCGCAATTTTTGATGGTCCAAGCGAGGAGACGGCTGGATTCTCCTTGCACGCCTGGATGGTCCATGG
>BOPN01003288.1:53674-66174 GCA_017312705.2 Penaeus japonicus | reverse complement strand
TTCAGCTGATTCGTTGATTTTGAGGACTCGAACAAGCTGTGGTGTGATGTCTCGGGATACAACCAGTCCCCGTCCAACCTCTGGCAATGTTTGAGATAAGGGGCATAATAGACTTTGTTTTTTCTTTTTATATCTTACTGAATCATTACTGAAGAGTATATTTTTCCAGTTCGTATGAAATTGGCTGATTGCTGTTTTCCCTTAATTCAAGGAAATTTAATCTATTATAAATATAACAGGTCATACAATTCTCTATGACCTTCATATAAAACTATAAAAATGACAATGGTAAATATAGAAATACATGAAAAATACATTATAATGAAGAACAAATTCAATTTAATTTCTTCTTCATAACTTTTAATTTGTATAATCATGTCAAGTGCATGGTTACCAAAAAAATATACCCTTTAGCATAATCAAGACATAAATAATTTCACTCAGACTTTATCAAGAAAGTCTCAGATCATGGTAAATAAAATGTAATTTTCAATAACAGTTTTCTTCTTGATAAAACTGGCACATTAACTTAGGTATTTTCTATTCATCTAAACTCTTTCCAACCAAATGGGTGAGTGACAGTAAAAATCATACTTTTATTGTATTATAATTTCTCAGGTATTATATCTCAGTATCTCAGCACCAGAATGTACCCTGTTTGTCAAAGAAGAGTAACACTGTGTAAGTGGGTAAGTAGGAAGATATCTATAAATAAAAATATTTAAAGAATCAAGTAAACAACAAAACCAAATAGTCAATAATTAGTTATAAAATGTCCATGGAAATAGAAAGAAAAAAGAAAATTCAAAAAGGTTCAAAAAGATACACTGACACTGTGTAAGATATGCATGGACTAGGAATGAAACTAAAAATGGGTAGAGATCAGGTGATCCCTTGCTTACCTGTGTCTGCCATACAGGTAAGTGACAGCAAAACATGGGTAGGAATGTCCTCATCTTCAGCAAACTTATCCAGATACTGGCACAAAACATCAACCAACTCTGCCTCCATAGACTGATCCTGGCAATGTGGAACCTTTTTTAAAATTAGTATTCTTATAGCCTAGGGTAAAATAAGAAATAGCACTGTACCTTAATAACCATTATTACAAATATATTGCCCATCACAAACTCATATGCAAATGTATTGATCTGCATACCTAAATATCACAAACTTAGGGCATAAGATACTGTCCTAAAATATCAACTACTGTGAATGCAAGAATGAGTTAAGGTACCACCATAAAGTTGAATGAGATATATGAGATCATACTTATGAAGGAGTTGACTAAAATTTGTTATGAGGCTAATCTTTTTGAATCTTATTATCTTTAATCTGCTTAACCCATTCACAACATGACGTATTTATGCCTACTCCTGCTTCTGCCAGGAAGATAGAAGCACGTGATGCTTCATTCTGGGGTGTTTTTCTGCTAAATGAGTTATTTTAGTCAAATAACAAGTTAGAGCAATGCTTTTTTAGCATTATTTTATTGAACTTAGCCATTATTCTTCACTTATATGTGATAATGTCAGTAGAAAGTGGAAGCAATCCTTTAACGGGGTATCAAAAAAGATGTTTTATACATCTTTTTTTTTCCAAAACAAAAAGAACAGTATAAACAATCATACATGTACATACGAGTATGCATATGTACCTCATGACGAAATGTGACTTGATATTACTGGTAATCAGCAAATTGGGAATAGTATCATATTAGTAATCTTTTATTTAGTTTATTTCTTAGCCAATCACATTTGAGTTTACAATAGTTTTCCAACTCAGATCTTTTTATTCAACCGATCAGAAGCAAAATATCACATAGTTTTCTGTGACATCATTCTTTTTTATGTTAGATCACATTCTATGACGTTCAAACACCTAAACTAAAGTAACAAAGCCTATGAAATTATGAAAAATAATTATACTCAAGAACAATCTAGTGTTCTATTGCCAACGTTTCAGTATGTCACAACTGGCCAACTCAGAACTTGGTGAGAAAATGCACAATGTTTCAGGACATCACCTGAGTCCGGGGATATTTTCCAACCATGTTACAGAACGTCAGCCATTGCGAATCAGTTAAGAACATAAATAAAATATACTTTATTGAAAACATCAGACATTCTACAGATCATTAAATGAATATAAAATTAAATTACAACAATCTTTAGACTACCTCCATTAACCCACTCACGATGGGGGCATTCTAGCCTTGAATGTCACAATGCCGGGGCTTTCGAACGCTTAGGCCTAAATCAATTAAATGGCTGGCACAATACTGTGCCACCCAGCCACTGGGCTTTTGAATGAGCAGTACAGTAGTGTACCACCCATCCAGAGAGGGTTAAGGTAAATGAAAAAAATTTATTACAATGGTTTACCAAAACATTTTAACCCATTCACGCCGGGGTGATTCTGGCTTTGCATGGTCGTAATGCCAGGGTTTTCAAACGCATAAGCCTAATGCCTCAAGATTCTCGGGCGCACAAGCCGCAAGCCTGGGCTGCTCGCTCGCTCAACCCGAGCGCCGGCCTTGCCCAGATAACTCATCACTGGTGTCTGACGCAAAAACCACAAAACGTGTCAGCACGTCATCCGGCGTGAATGGGTTAAGGAGATTCAACTACAGATTACATTGTAACACCACATTAGATCAGATGGAAAAAATAAAGATCATAAATTTACCATGCAGAAAAATAAACAAAAGGTCTCAGGTTATCAGCTTATGGCAATAGCATGCAGGAAAAGAAAATGAAAATGAAAATAAAGAATAAAAAGAGAAAAACAACAGGATATATGTCAGTAAATCCTTTCATTAATATGACAAACACCTTTAAAAGAATCTTTCACACACCTGAACTGTGTCATAGGAATTAAGAAGGTTTAGGAGAAATCCTGTAGCCACTAGACGGAGCTGGTGATCGTCAGGCGTGTTAGGCAAAGAGGCGGCCCTCTGGAGCAAATGCAGGAGCTGTGCTGCCCCTCCCGACTCCATTACACTCACTCTGCCTCCGTCTGGAAGGAACACTGCAGTCAAGAAAACATTTTAAAATGATAGTGACTGGATCTGTCCACACCACTTGGAATGTTCCTTTTTGACACACCCATGAAAGGCTCCTTGCTGGATCACATGACTAACTCCTGTTGCTACATTTAAAATCAATCCATTATGCTACATACTGTGCACCACTACCTAAAATAATGGCTAAAACATATGCTAACCTTGAACAACCCAAATAAAATCCAGTGAAACCTGGGGAAAATAATATGAACTTGGCACATTCCAGTTGATGCTTAAAATAATTATTTTGTATAAAACAATATTTAATCAAGAAAAGTACAAAGTATAATTTATATCTTATAACAATTTGAAAAAAAATATATATATATTAATTCAAACCAAACAAAATGTGAACTAGATAAGCAAATTAATGAGTCATGTTGTAACTGAGCAAAACAGAAACCACATTAGGTAAAGACAACAAAGTCAACTAATGGTCATGCAAAGCCATATTCAAAAATAATATCAATATTATCAACTGTGCTACAAAATAAACACAAAAGCAGCTGCTTCTTAGTGCACAGAGATTGACATGCAAATCATGCTTTTCAAATAAATAGATCAGAACTACAATGAGCAGTGGGAGGTCTATTATCTAATCAATACTTATACAAAATAATTGCATTTTAGATTTAGATCATAGATGCCACACAGATCAAGATCAACTTCCTTACCAAGTTGTGAATGTTAAGTTCTTTCATCCTCACTTTTGCCACCATTCCTGTCTAAGATGCTCTGAACATTACACTTTATAAAAGATGTAGTACAAACAAAACGATAAGCATATCTCTCATTAAATGATCATTAAGCTTTGCTGTTTAAATCAGTGAGTTCAGAATGATTTTTTCACAAAGAATTTTTAATAAATTTCTTTGTTTTTATGATCATTATCTGAAAAACAGTCCTTACATGTATCATGAAATAAACATGAAATATAATACTATAGTTTGATAAGGTCACTGATTCTCAAAATCGAAGCTATGGCAAGAGTTTTATATTATAAAGTATTGTAAAATTGTACCAAAAGTCTTTTGACAGTTTCCACCGTGTATTTGTGTGAATTTGGTTTCCAACCCTTCTTTATATAAAAAGTAAAAGCCAAAACCACTTGGATGTGGACCCAGATATGATATATGCATTAACAGTAACTTAACCTTGAATCAGTCACCATGTCAGCTGTCCTATTGATATAAAAAATATATATACTTTCTAATCATTGGTTGTAATCATTAGATATCTCTTCATTGTCATTTGTGAATAGATAGAGAGAGGGAGGGTGCTAAAAAGATGTTGAAATTCCAACAAATAGAAGGATGAAGCGAATAAGATTGAGAAACACAGGTCCATGGATTCCATAACCTAAAAACTATAATTCAACTGGCTACTGTAATATCAATATCAATAGCTATTATATATGTAAAAGAGTGATCTTCATAAATATAAACATATGCATACATTCATATATATAACTAACCAGACTCCATACCTTATGACTAGATGAGATAACTAGTAATTTCGTGACAGAACCATACCTCTACTTTAGTTTTAAGGAGGCAAGGTTTAGACATTTTTCAACATGGGAAGACTGGGTAGGACGTTCTGAACCATAAAAAAAATAAATAAATAAAAAGTTTTCCATAAATGGCTAGGATTCTTATTCAACCGCCACTCAATCCAAGATAGTTAGCATCAACTCCAAACACACACCATCCCAGAATGACAGCCTGGGTCAAGTAATAATGCCTTCAGTTGGTTACCTTTCACCATCAGTTCACAATATAGAGCTGCTGGATGTTCCTCCATTAAATGACCCTTCTTTCCTGGGAGGAATTCTTTTACTTTTGGTTCCTACTGTGGGGAAATACATTACCAACAATCAAACCTGTGATAAACAACACAGTACATAAGGGTTAATTATGTAAAATCATCAATGTCTATGGATAAAGGATGATTTCGGAACTTTCAATAATGGAAAGCATCATTTCTGAACATGAAAGTAATATTAAGATACTGAAATTGCATGTGCTATGAAAACTAAATCTTACATGATTAAGACTAATAAAGTAACAGCAACTTTCAGTGCTAACAATTGTAAAACTATTACACTGAAACACGCTTAGGATAAGATGTTTAATAGTTGTTTAGAAGAATCCTCTATCACTGGAGCAGAGATTCATCTTGATGATATTTGAATATAGATTGGAACATGTCCAGTTAGTATTTAATAAAACCTAAACTGAGGATGCCAGAGAATATGACAGGGAAACAATGTGGAATTTTTTAAAGTGAAAATTTGTTATGCTCATAGGATGGAAGTGAATACAGATGGTGCACATTGTGGAAAAATAAGATGCAGGAACTTGCCAACATTTTACATGCAAAGAAAGTGACAAAGGGTAAAGGCTTTTAGCAAACAAATGAATGGTTTGTAATAAATTGCATGCATCAATACTGCAAAAGCATTTTTCTTCAGGTAACTGTATCATTATCTTCATCCACAGCATTTGAACGTTTGCATGTTAAGTTGCTCGAAGCTACACACTCTTGATCACACTTTCCTCTTTAGCAGATCTTTTGTCCAAGATGAGACTCTATTACTCACCATGTTCGTAGCAGATATTCCCCAGTGCTCGGCATGCCTGCAGCGCAACACCTGTTGTGGTGCTTGACATCTTCTCCACAAGGATGGGTACAAGGCCACTGGTAACACATCCTAATCTGCAGCTCTCAACCTGGTCGAAAAAAAAAATTGTTAAAAAATATATATATTTCCTGATTTCTCATTTCTCTCTTTCTAATCAAACCTATCCAAGCAGGGTAATATTATCCTTTCAGCACCATTGTGAGAAGATTTTATCAAGCTATAAGGTAGGACACTCTTACTTCACTTACAGCTTCCAAACTTCATCAACAGATTAACATTAACCCATTGATACAATGAGTGCTATTATATATGTAAAAGAGTGATACATTGTCTATATATATACACATTTACATAAGGCAGTGTATCTTCCCAAAATTAGAAGATTTAGCATGAAATACATTTCCTGGCTTTTACCTTGGCAAGTTCAGCAACCAGTTCTGCTCCTTTCCCTTGAGCTTCAACAGACGAGCTGTTTATAGATGCAGCAATGAGGGGCAGGACTCCTCCTGCTACTAGTTCCTCACACACAGTTGTGCTATCCTCTGAAAATCAAAATATAAAACTTTGATAAAAATAAATAACATGGAGGCTACCAGATTCTTTTGGCAGATCTAAGTAAAGGAAATTACATCACCACTTCCAATTTTTACTTTTCATTCAAAATAAGAACATTACATACCTTGTTGATGTATATAGTTGATCAGCTCATCCAGTGGCTCAGGACTTGGGTTTTCTGAGGCCACGCGCAGCTTCTCCAAACTAGCTGTTAGTTCCTCTGGAAAAATATCAGAATTTCTTTATATCATGAAATATCCTTTTACAGTCAAGTGATTACCCATTGATGCCTGGAACATACACTTTTTTTCCTATTACTATCATTCTCATTATCATCATTACTTTTGTTTTAAATAAGAGCAAGTAGCCTTATCACTGACTCCTCGGTAACAAAGTGCTTGTGGAACCATTTATGTGTGAAAAAATAGTAAAACAATTCCACAGTGAACAGTGCATGTAGACTGCACTCTCAGCATCAGGGGCTTTATAGGTGTATGTCAAATTCTAATACAGCTTGAGAGGAACATTTATTTGACCCCTCTCTGTTCCATCCCTTCTCTATCTTTCTCCTTTCCTCCTCTCTATCCCTCCCTACCTCTCCCTCTCCCTCTCCCTCTTCCTCTTTATTTTCTACTCTAAAATAGAGCTGCCACTTGTTTTTGTCAGTATGACAAGTTAACCCAATGATGATGGTGTGTCACACCTGTGTGACACACTGTCGTGCCTGATGACAGGGCGACACACCAGTGTGACGTCCCCGAGGCGATATTACTTAGGCCCAGCATAGGGGGTTGCCAGTTCTCGCTGGGCCCATCGGGATTGGGTTAATGTAATTTTTTTTATACTTTTAAAGATTTTCTGAGTAAATATACCAAAAGTTTTGCCTTTTTTGTATAGTACATACCATGCCATCAACAAAAATATTGAGTTTTATTTTTCAACATTCCCAAGATTATCCCTAATCACTTGCAAAAAGGTCCTGTATTTACTTTTTTTTTGTGAGATTTTAGAAGACAGAAGAACAAACAAACATACAGTACACAAATATCTTTTAGATAAATCATTAACCATTGACATTAATAAGAGTATTTTCTTTCCTGAATTAATTTGTGCTCTGCACTGACTTTTTCTTCAGCGACCTTCACACTCTCAGGCATTAAATGAAATTGCTTAGTAATTGCTATTCACAGTAAAATGCTCTTAACATACAACTTTCAATCTATTTAATTTATTTTCTGTTCTACCCAATTAACTAATTCTCTGCCAACCCCTATACTTTGTAATGATCCGCTACCTAATGACATTCATTAAAAGAATTATCTAATTGTCATCCAGTAATACCATGGCCGCTATGCTTTGTGCTCTGGCAAAGGCAAGATAGAGATTAGACTAGTTCCTGTATTGATATGAAGTCATGGCCTTGTCTTTACCTTGAGGAAATAATTTTCTATACTGTACATATACTGAGCTGTTGCATGTGTTCTTTATGGATATTCCTTATTTTTCTTTTTTTTTCCTCTTGATAGTTATATTCTACGTAATTGTCTAAGAATGAAATTTAAAACATGTGGCTGGTTTGCACATTATTTCCTAAATTTCCAAGAAATGTTGTAGCACATTTAATGTACAAAATTTCCAGGAAATCCAATAAAGGTAAATTTTCTGAATAGTGCTGTGCTGTTTATCATCATGTTATCCTGTGTAGTGGATATTATTAACAATTCCACCCTATACCCCATAAACTGGGCTATGATTATAAGGGAAACCATGAGGTAGATCAGGTGCTTCTATCTCCATCCTGCACTGGTAAAGGATTGACATGTCTGAATCCGCCAGTTTGACTTTTCACACGAGTTTTCAGCTGGTTGCTGTATCGTCAAGACATGAATATGTTTGTGGTATTAGTTCCGATACCGGATATACATAAACAACATGGGATACACATAGACGATGTATTTAAAAGGTGTATCCTTAATTGAGCCAGTCCAAGCTGTATGTATGCAAACTGAAATAAAAACTACCAAGTATTCAGTCCAAGCTGTATATAAACCAACCGAAATAAAAATTCCCCAAATTAAAAGTAAGAAGCACAAAGAGGGGGCGGGGGGGTCCAGGGAGTGGCAAAGGCTAGCCCCCTTGGTAAGGGATAACCTGAAACCTAGATAAGTTTAGGTTACTTGTTGGGTTGAGATTTTGTAGACAAAACAAAAACAAAAAAAAACAAAAAAAATCCAGAAAGGAACGCATATAATATACCCGCCAAAAATTGCTTCAAGTCATGGTTGAGGCAATCGTGATCATTGTGCACACAGTACGTCATGAAGGTGAGTATATCGTGAAGAAACTACATTTACTACTTTTTTTTTTTTTACAGTACACACATAGATGGTGGAACTTAGGTACATTTGTGATACATCAATGCAACTTAGTCATAATTAAAATTTCCTCGATATTGTTCATATTCTCCCATATAATAAGGGCCCAGATTGTGTGTATGTGTGTGTGTATGGAGGGGGGGGGGGGATGCACATTATATTCATGATACATGAGTACTAGAGAGTGAGAGGAATCCATTTATACCACTTTCCTGGTATTTACTACCACGGCACTATTTGGAAAATTTACGCCAATAAGTGTCAACTCGACTATCATTCCAAAATTCCTTCCTTCATACTCGCTAAATTGATAAATCATAAGCTACGTACATCTTCAGTGATCCTACAAAGGCCAATAAACTTCTGCTCCATATATTCTGGCAAGACTGAGCTTGGACTGGTTTGGTATTAAATGACAAATTGCAATGGAAGTCTACGAGCTCTATCTTGTCAAATTATACACGGCAGAGGTTTATTGGTCTTTCCTGGGGTGTCAACAGAATGTAAATACCAGGGATCTCTTCAGTTTTACAAACATATTAGTAAGTTATATCAAATTCTATTCAATATCTGGAGTCCTGCACTTAAACAATAGTCACACTGGGTGTGTTTAACCTCTAGGGTTAAATTAAGAGAAAAGGTCACTCCACACCCTAATGCAGAAACAGTGATGGGGAAGAAAGAGAAAAAGTGCTTTCCATACCATGACATTCGTTAATTCAGTTCCAAGCAAATAGTCGATTACTGACGCCCCCACGACCTCCCCAAAAGCGAGAACCAAAGCAACGATCCCCAAGTAATGCCATTTACAACCACTCACCCATGATCAATTCGTCACTCTCCAGCACTCGGTCACACTGATTCCTTCGCCGTCCTCAAGCACTGATATCCGACTTCCTGCTGCAATAACTGTCAGTGACTGTCAAGCTTTTATGACTGACAGATTCCTTTGTCCGGCACGAAGTTGATCCGAGAAGCTGCTGGCTGGACACGCCCGACCGCGTCACTGCAACGCGGTGCTCGCCACTTCTCACTCTCTTTTCTCGCTCGGAAACTGCAATGGCGAGCTGGCCGAGGGCGTGGAGAGGCAATTATCCGATTTTTGAGGGGTGTGGGTGTGTTATGTTGGCTGGTGTCACCGTCAACAGTGTTTACACACGATCGCCACTCGAGACTGCTCCTTGGCGTCTAGAGCGTATTCAACCTACACGCTCCGGGCTTCATGATGATTCATCGGCTGTTAATCCTTCATTCATTATGGTCGGTTGTGTGTGTGTGTGTGTGAGATTTTGCGTTGGGGATGAAGGGAAAAAAAGCATACTCATCTACATCTTTTTTATTTTCTTTACTGAGTATGAATTAACATTTTCTCTCATTTATTTCTGTAGTTAATTTAATCCTCTTAACAACGATGATCATACGCAATATAGTATCAAAGAAAATTCCATTACGTTCAGTCATCATTCGCATAAAAACTCCCTCCAAAAACGCATTTTAAATATACCCAGCACACGAAGTGACATTACGATGCCAGTTCGCTACGTGGGGAAGGTCACGCGTAAATGAATACGTTTTAGCGCGATGCCCCATTTTCCGTGGATGAATAAGGGAGGGGACGATCCCAGCCTCGGACGCCCAGCACGAGGAGCGCGCAAGAAAGATGGCACGGGAGGAGGAGGGCGCATGCACGGCCTATGCGCTCCCTGGAATGCACGGGAGGAGAGCGCATGCACGGCCTATGCGCTCCCTGGAATGCACGGGAGGAGAGCGCATGCACGGCCTAGGCGCTCCCTGGAATGCACGGGAGGAGAGCGCATGCACGGCCTAGGCGCTCCCTGGAGTGCACGGGAGGAGGGCCATGCACGGCCCATGCGCTCCCTGGAATGCACGGGAGGAGGGGCATGCACGGCCTATGCGCTCCCTGGAATGCACGGGAGGAGAGCGCATGCACGGCCTAGGCGCTCCCTGGAGTGCACGGGAGGAGGGCGCATGCACGGCCTATGCGCTCCCTGGAATGCACGGGAGGATTTACCTATTTTTTGGTGAATTGTCTTTTTTTTTTTTTTTTTTTTTGGGTGTGAGGCTTGGTTCATTTAGGTTGCTGGGTGAATACCTTTTTATTATTATTATTATTATTTACAGTGGTACTTGCTTAGATGTTGAAATTGTTCTTATTAGAATAACTTTGTTGAAGAGGTTATGCAGTGATACTTCCCGATATATATTTGTATATGTAGGGAACTTCTAAAGGTGAAGTTCACTAATGATCACGCTAACGAATAAATCACTTAAAATTTAATTTAAATGGTGCGTTGTCCATAAGAAAAAAAAGTGTTCTGTTTTCTGGTCACTGGTAAAACACCGTAAAAACACCATGCTAGTTCAGTCACCGTACCTTGTTTCTGTACATGCTAGCCATATAGTATGATTCTCTCTCTCTCTCTATATATATATATTTTTTTTTTTTTTTTTTTTTTTTCATTTATTTATATATGATATTTATATATATACACATATATACATCTGTATATTTATTTATTTATTTATTAAACATTACATATGTGGCCGGTGGGTCTAACCCCATAAACTACGCCCCATAACACATTAATTAATGATGTAAATCAATAATTTAGGAAATGTAAACAAGTTTGAGTTATTGCTGGCGATGAAATGTTAGCTGAACTTATGGTGTACATATAATTGATCATAAACATTTCACGTAAAAGTATGTACAATATGTACCTTTATTTATTAATGGAAACGAGGGCCTGGACCTCCAACTTACTGCAGCATTAATAAAAGTGTCATAGCTTGATACAAAATACATGGGAAATGCCTCTGAATTGCAAGAAATTCCAATTGGGGAGCTAACCCTCTTCCACACCCTGAGACCCCCGCCCACCTTGAAACATCACGCATTCACACGCACACACACACACACACACACACACACACACACACACACACACACACACACACACACACATATATATATATATATATATATATATATATATATATATATATATATATATATATTTATATATATGTATTTATATATATATATTATATATACATATATATATATTATATATATTTATATATTTATGTATATATATATATATATACAAACATATTGATAGATAGATAACTTTATAAACACATATGACTGTACGTGTGTATTTGTGTGAATAAAACAAATAGCCAAACCATCATTCAGACAAACAGGAAAATTTGCGTAAAATCTTTTTTTTTCCTTGTTAACCCAACCGTCACTTTGGTTCATGAAAGGATGATTAACCATGATGATGCAAATTTTTTTATAGTACAGCTTAATGCATCTGACCCAATGGATTAAGCTGAACAAAAGTGCTTGCATAATTCTAATAAGAAATTCAATAATGATAAAATATAAAAGATATTGTTATGAATTTCATCAAATTTCATCAAGCCTAGAATGTGTTTCTTAATACTATTGTGAAAAACAAGATACAAGCAGCGCGTGAAATTTCTGCTCATGACACAGCACGCATGTTGTCACGACCATGATGCATATTCATATACTGTCAGGCGATGGATTATAAAACAAGCAGAAAAAATGATAACGCGAGGGCAAAAAAGATGGTATAACATAAGGAATAATGCATTTTTAGATAGCCATGCTTTTTCTTGTCCAGGAAATTGGCAAAATTACACACAAAAAATGGAAAATGAATAGTTGAAAACCGTGCATCTTGTGGAAGATATTAGCATAAATTATATATATTCACGCTCGTATGTTTACAGAAACAAAGGAATCTAGCAGCATTCAATAATTATCACTGCATGGTTTTATTACTGATCCTATCTTGTTTTCAGAGGC
>BOPN01003288.1:36174-38674 GCA_017312705.2 Penaeus japonicus | reverse complement strand
TGAGGCGACGAAGGATGGAATTGAAGGTGTCCCATCCTTCGGGTCATATAGCTCACCAAGGCCATTGAGGCAACAGCACAGGCCAGCCGAGGTCTGCATCAGTGAGATCAAGAGCTAAATGTTGGCAAACAGAGATATACGTAAGTGCTCCGTGAGTAGCCAGGGTCATCGAGGTAAACAGATTCCCGAGGATCACCGAGCTGGCCAGGCAGGAGTATAGATAGATATTTGCCACTTTATTGTATCAATGTAAATCCAACTCAGGAGAGAATTTGGCAAGTTGATAGCATCATGGAGGAAATGATGCCAAAATTAACTCGCCGCCCACCCCTGGCCATCCCTTCCCTCCCCCCCCTCCCACCGGCTTGGCTGGCTCGGAGGATTCGTGACGTCATTATCCTTAAGACCGCTGCCGCCGCCATGCCACTGTTCTGTCTGTCACAACGCCATGTCTATCTGCACACACTCACGAAACGCATTAATTCCTACCTGTCCAGTTATCGACACACCTACACCCCTACAAAAGTAGTAACAACCCCCCCCCCAGACACTTGATTACGGTGTAGGGAGGTCCCACCCACTATATAACTCCTGGTATCAGTCAACACGAACGCCCGTCTACACCATCCTGTCCATTAATAACCATCCTCATGCATCAAATCTTACGATCATCACCTATAACTCGATCACCTCACCACCTTTACAGCGTAGCTCTCTAACACACAACCCATCATCACAGTCACACTATATTATAATCATCATAATTATCTTGTATTTAATTCGTCTCGCGTCCGTTTCCTACTCCGCCGTGTCAAAGAAAGTGTCCCACGTATCAGGCCTTGAGTTCGGGACACGTTGCGCTTACACGTGGTCTCTCTGAAGGCTGTCGAGGTCGTGTTTAAAACGGACGCTGCCACAGGATCGCGAACAATAAGTCGTCACATGGATAGCTGCATTAATTATGATGATTAGTTAGGAAAGTCGTCTGGAGTTGTTGATTAAATTTATCTTGTACGTTTAGACTCTCTGGAACTAGTTTCACACTCTCGGGAGGTGAAAATAGACATCTAAAAACATATATATTTTTTCCAGCCGTAACTGTCTTGAGATCGGCTATATTTAGGATGTTAATTTGGGCAATATACGGCGGCATAATGATAGAGGCTGGAATTCGCAGGATGAAGTCTGAAGTGTATATTTAGGTTTGTGTAGGAGATACATGTTGGGAGATCAGTTAGTTCGGGTTATGCTTTCTGTTGGAGCGCCTCGACCGCAGCAGAAGCGCAACAGGGCATTCTTTATACAGCATATTCTAAGCCACACCATAAAAAGAAAGACACAGTGGAAAGAGCTACCACCGGTCTTTATTTTCATGACAAACACACCTCCCAAACACAAACACAAACAAAATGCATGCCTCACGTGTGTGCCAGTTATCAGGACAACTTGGCTACCTGCTCCGGCAAAAATAAGCACGGTTGAGGGTTTGGCTCCTGCGTAGGGGGTGTGTCTGGCTCCTTGCGTGTGATTGGTTAAACGAAGGTCTTTCCGTCGTTCTTGCAATTTCTCTTTCTTTTCATTCCTTCTCCATTCATCCTCGACGATTTCTTTCCTACCTCTTTTTCTTTCTATCTTCATTTGTTTGTTTTTTGTTCATCTCGTTTTTTTCCATGTTTTCACGTGTGCTGTCTCCCCTTCCTCTCACCGTCCCCTCCCCCCCTTGATCCTGTTCCGTCACTTGTGAATACAAACTGTTGATTGCAGCTGCCTGGCGACGTGCTTGTTCCTTACTTACACTCAAAAAGGGGGTCAGCCTAGGGGTTTTAAGTCGGGTCGCTGACACTAGGTTTCTGGTATTTAGGATAAGGGTGGCTGATACTGAAAGCAAATGGGAGTAAGGTAGCTGACACTAGATTGAGATCATTTGGGAGGGTGGGTTGCAGGCGGAACTTAAGGGTGAGTAGAGGTAACTGTCATTGATTTCAACAGGGATTTCATGATATAGGTGAAATAAAGATTTTCAAATCGGAGGAAAATGTCGCATTTTTAATTTTATTTTTACTAAAACTTCTCTCATGATTTGAGTATTGCATATTTCGTTAAATATGTGAATATATCCCAAAGTTTACGAAAGACTAAAAAAACTAAATAGATACAGATATATAGTATTCATGTTTCAATGACAATAATTTAATATAATTCCAGAGTCAATTAATATTAAAAAATAATATCTAGGATTTCATTATAATGTCCATTGATATTCTCGTTAGAAGACTCATATATTGAACTATCCGACACTGTTCAGAAATGGTAGATGTGTAGTACTAATTAGTAAGCTGTAACTATTATGTAAGGGAAGTGGCAACATATATTGTCCTCTTCGATTTTTGGCGTCTCATGGTGATATATAGAAATCAGTAAAAAAATCGATTACATAAAATTCTATTTTTATTGAAAAAGAATCGACATTCTTTCCATCCCTGGATTTCAAGAACGCAGG
>BOPN01003288.1:18674-26174 GCA_017312705.2 Penaeus japonicus | reverse complement strand
CGCACACACACACGTACACATGGACAGGCATGCACACACTTACAGTCACACACACTTACAGTCGCACACACTTACAGTCGCACACACTTACACTCGCACACACTTACACTCGCACACACTTACACTCGCACACACTTACACTCGCACACACTTACACTCGCACACACTTACACTCGCACACACTTACACTCACACACACATACACACATACACACATACACACACACACACACACACACACACACACACACACACACACACACACATACACACACACACACACACACACACACACACACACACACACACACACACACACACACACACACACACATATATATATATATATATATATATATATATACATGCATTCATCCTACATACCTACATACAACCCCCCCCTCCCTACACCACACACACACATTCAAATGTATCCACACACACAAACAAACACATAATGATTACAGTCACAACTATTTTTCTACTGTTACCTACATTAAAATTGACCCATGTGCTTGTCATTTTCAGGTCAGAATGCAACCAACAGTGAGTCGTTTCTGTTCTTGCGAAAGGAGCTCCCAGTACGCCTGGCCAATATCATGAAGGAGATAAAATTGCTGCCCGAGCACCTGCTGCACATGCCATCTGTTTGTGCCGTCAGTGACCTCTATCGCATGAGTTTCGTTGACCTAATGGAATTTGAGAAAGGCAATTGCAATGACTCGAAGATCTTGGACAAGTGAGTATTTTTTTTCTCTTCTCTTTCCTTCTCTTTCTTATTATGTATTTTGGTTGATTTTTGGGTTTTACGTGTTCTTTTTATTTACGTATTATTCTTATATTGTTGTTTTGAAGAAGTTAAGTTTGAGGATTCGAGGAGGTGGAGGTAAGTTGCTGTTTTATTTATTGTATCCTGTTTACAGTGTCAGATTTGTAAATTGTGCTATACTGAAAGAAAGGTATATTGTGGATTTTTGATTAACATAAGGTATGATATTTTGATTTCATGTAAGGATTACTCCCTGTGTACCCAGGCTCTCCACTTTGCAATGACTCTTTTGCCCCTCTGTGTATTAGTTCAGTAGTTATTCATCATCACGTCTTACTTGATATCTTTGTCTTATAGCCTTCAATGTATTTGTCTTGATCCTTCCCTGTTCATCTGAATTCCATTATGTCAAGCTTTCCTTCCACTGTTTTAACCTTTCAGATGCAGTTTGATTGTTTTGACTTGCCTGAATTTGATCCCAATTTCAACAGGTTCACTGATGCGTTGATTAAGATACGAAATCGCCACCAGGATGTAGTCATGACTATGGCTCAGGGAGTGATGGAGCTTAAAGAGGCACATGCTATTAATGCCAATGTGGAAGCTAACATACAGTACTTCCTTGATAGATTTTACATGAATCGCATTTCTATACGTATGCTCATCAACCAACACAGTAAGTCAAAAACACACATTTATTTTGTATATTTTTTCACATTCCATGATGATCAGGAGCCATTTGTGTCATTTAATTGCTTTTCAACCTATAGGAAAGTCTGGAGAGCTACTCTCAGCCTGAGCATATACAGGAAGTTTTAAGTCACTGCATGATTTATATAAGTTTGTTATGTGTAATATTTTTAAACTAAGCAAAGCACAGATTCCAGATACAGTTTTTTATTAAAGTATGTAAGTCTTTAATATCCTGCAGATTTCAGGAAGCTAAAAGTCACGATTCCAAGAACCAGATTACAGAGTATGAGAAAGTAATTTAGAAATATTTAGGTAGATAATAAGAAGAGATGCTGTTGATTTAGTTAATGTATGAAACATTTAATCCTTCTGTGATAGGCATGTTTCATGGGGTCAGATCACTACTATCCTGTATTTCTCCTTTTGTTGAAATTACAAGCTAATTATATCTTCACTTGAGTAAGTAGGGCATCATACCAAAAGCTAATTAGTATCACTTTGCTAATATATCATAAATAGACTAATATCTCATACCAAAAGCATAGAAATTAATAGAATACAAATCTTGACCCATTGGCCGCAGTAAATTGGTTGATTGCTATTTGGTCATCCAATTATTGACAATAATTTAGGAATATCCTTTTCTAAGATATATAGAAACTTGTTGTTTAGTACTTTACATTTCCACATATAATTCTTCTTTTACTTATCATATTTGCATCAGAACACTTCAAATGAGTTTTTTTTAACATTTCAGCAATGCTCTTCGGAGAAAGTATCAACTCTCACAACCACATTGGATGCATTGATCCCAACTGTGATGTTGTTCGTGTGATTGAAGATGCCTATGCCAACGCGCGCTTCTTGTGTGACCAGTATTACTTGGCATCTCCAGAACTTGTCATAAAGTACCATAATGGTAAAGTTAATGTTTCTAATCTTCTTTCATGTTTTTATTTTAGTGTAATACTAAATATTTCGTGTTTTACCTTTCAGTATAATTTGTATTTTGTGTTACTTCATGGCACATCATTACATGCCCATCTGTACATGTGATGCATCAGTCTCATCGGTAATTTAATATTCCTGTTGATTTTATTTGCTGTGTGTTTATTATATGTCAAAGACTGCCATTTGTATTATAAAGCAAATTGGGTTATATATATTTTTTTGTAACAGAAAACTCTATACAATTCTGCAATGTGAAGGGGCAGTGTGTTGTTGAGCTGCCTTTTATATTATTGTTGCTTATGGGCAAATTTTCATATATTTAGTGTATTCTTCAGTTACATGTGAAGGATTATGTGATCAAATTATTTGGAAAAGAAAAGTTCAGAGGAACTACTGGTATATGTAATATGTCTTTACTAGTATATGTATATATATATATATATATATATATATATATATATATATATATATATATATATATATATATATATATATAATGATATATACTTATAACATATTTTGATGACCGTACATTTAAGCTGATTTGCATTGGCTTAACATTATAAAAGAGATTCATAGAGAGATACAGTAGATTTCGTTATTAGGCTTGATGTGATTAAAAGACAGAAAACCCAACAGATCATGAAAAACTTTGTTGGAAGAGAAGGTAACAGTTAAGACTTCATAGATTTCATTTTGCAAAGCTGTAGTCTCATCCTCCAATATATGCCTTATGAGTTTAGTGCGAAAAATATAATTTTATATTTGAAACAAAATTCCTTTTGGAGAGCATATCTGTATCATAAATGTGCATTTAGTTGGAATTTTTGCACGGTAGCAAAAAGGTACTGATCACTTGTTAAATCATAAGCATAACCAGTCATCTTGTACAAATGCTTGTTTCTAGAAAAAAAGTGAGACCATCATTGCTTATTGCTCCTGTAGTACTGGTCTTTCCTATTGCATCCAACTCTTACATTTCTGTTTCATTTCAAAATGCTGTTGCTTTGTTTTATGAATGAGATTTCTATTCATCCTATTGAGTGTTAAATTGAAAGCAGTAGCATTTAAATGAAGTTGACTTTGTATAAAGGTAGGTTTCATGAATATAGGAAGTTTTTGGTTATGAATGTTAACTTACGGTCAGCAGTGATCATTTCTACGCTTCATATTTCCACAAAAAAATATTTTGACAAATAATTTGAGATGAAGACTTCCTGCCAAGATTTCTTTTTGTTTCTTGTGACTTTTTAAAAATGATCTTGTTGGATTTTCAACAATCACGTCATATTTCTGATCATTAATCTGTATATTTTTAATTTTACATTAATCTCCTTTGTTATTTGTCAGTGTGAACACTATGTTCATTTCAAGGAGCTGTGTACACTTGCTGATATATACACAGTCTCACAAATGCCTTTTCCAAATTTTTCTCTACTTCTCTCTCCCTTTTCCAGTCCTTATGCTTCTTCTTCTCTCTTCTGCTCCCTCTTCCACTTCCACTACCACTTCCGCTCCCACTCCTTTGACCCTATCCCTATCTCTATCTCTATCTCTATCTCTATCTCTATCTCTATCTCTGTACTTCTCCCTCCCTATCCCTCTCCCTCCCTCATTGTCTTTCTTATCCTTAGACTCCTCTTCTTTCTCTTCCTCCTCACTTTTCCTGCCTCCCAATTCTTCCAAAGGTATTTGTCAATCATGATGTATGTGCTTTTATACATTTGTATATCCATTTTTGGAAAGGGTACAGTGCAAGCAAAATGAACCTGGAAAATGATTTTAGAAATTAAAACCAAAGTTTTTGTTTTTTTCAAGAATGTACATCGTTATTCAGCATTTCTTTTTTCAGGAGGAACTATGTGATCTTTAAACAAATGTGAAAATTATCATGGTAATGACAGTATATGTAGAAGTTTTTTAGTATTATTTTTTTTTTACCGTTTAGAAATACTTTCAACCCATTCATGCTGGGGCTTATATTTGCCTGATGTCGATCCTGCCGGCAAGATAACAAGCACATTCAGAGCCTTTTTCACCTGCTTGATTCAATGGGATGTAATGAGATTTCTGTAGTTGTTTACATTATTTTCATAAGTAAAGAAAAATCTGTCTATACAAATGCAATGCCAAAGAGTATACATATGTAACAATGTGGAATGTGTGTTTAGAGGGAGAGATCATGATGTGACAGGACATTATCTGGTGATAGCAAAATATTCCCATGACATGATATCATTTCACCCAGTAGGTATGGGTTGATAAGAGCACTATTTTACTCTAGAGCTTCAAAGATATAAAGTCTTCCTGAAATTATGTAGGTTCATACAGTATTTATTGAAAGGAAGATGATCCAACAAGCTAGGGAACCACAGTCAACAAGACTTTGTTCTATCTGACACATGGTTGCAAACCTGTTCTCCTCTCACATGCTTTCTGGTTTTTCCAACAGAATTTTCGTGGCTGAGGACTGTTGAGCAGTTGTGGCCTTGATTTCTTAATCATTGGTCTTCAACTTCAGCTACAGCTTTTTTTTTTTTGTCACTTTTATTTTCCATGAAGGAGAGGAGTATGTGCATTTTTCAGTAGATTTTCACTACACATTAGTTAGTTCCTCCACTTTTTGAGTTCATAACCCAGCTGATGTACTATTCATCATTTTGATTTGATGGGTCCACTTCGCTTGTAGTACACCAGATTCCTACTTATGTTAGGCTTTGTATGCTGACCAACAAACATGCTAAATTTGCAGAACTACATGCATGTGTGGGTGTGAGGAAATGGATGAATGTTTATGTGTGAGATCAAATCAAGATGTGGTGTCACTTTGATGCTGTACCATGAATAGAAGACTAATGAATACTGTAAGGTGGTTCATATGATAGTTCATTATTTATGAGAAGACTTGTCAGTTGCTCTGTTGTTATTGTTACCTGTTAATTCGGTATTGATTTTGCTTTTGTATACAGAGAAGTTTGTACTGATCCATTTTATGTGCATAGATTCCACTGAAAAAAAATTTAATGATTTTAACATGGGAGAGTATATAATATTTTTATGGCCAAAGAGAGACTTTGTTTGTATCATGTTGCTTGTTTGTAAATCCCTGATCCAAAAAGAGTTTACTAACTTTTGAAAATTAGTTAAACTGACAGTTAGTATGTGTGATCACGACAAGCTATGGATATGCAAGACTTCAGATACTTCTCATTTCTGAGAGTTGATAGTGAAAAAAAGCCACAATATTGTAATTATTGTCCGCTGCAACTGGCTTTTAAATATGATATACTTATTCTTATCTGTTGAGAGAGAGTTCTCTAAAAGTAACACCATAAATGCTTGTTCACAAAGGTTATTGCTAATTATACAAAGAAAGATATAACAGAATAGATCAATTGTTAGACTTTTTCATTGAATATTTTTGTCTCACATATTTTAAACTGTGAAGCATGTGTTGAGTGTCTAGTGACTCCACAAGCTATAATACCAATTATGTCAAAAGGTTAGGGCAGGCTTACAAAGTTACTTACATATGTCTTAGAATATGAGTGATGATCTTGAGGTTTGGATAAAGCAACTTTTCACAAGTTGTTTTGAGGTTTCAGTCAGATCCAGGATGGGAGAGTTACTTTTTAGGGATAGCCTCCCAAGTTGTGTCACAGTGATATTTCCAGAAGAACAAAGTATTTATTCTAAGGTTTAAAGACAAAGTTTATTATCTGTTTATATATAAATATTGTACGATCTTTAACCCCTTAACAATGGGTGACAAGATATTTCGAGATATTATGTCGTGGCTATCCTCCTGGCCAGCGCGCTGGGTGCTCAGATGTTTAGCGCTTGTTTGCGGCCAGTGCAGGTCAATAGCCCGAGGCATTAGGCGTACGTGTTTGAAATATCATGGTGTTTCGACCATTTGGAGCCAAAACAGCCCTGCCATTAACTGGTTAAAGTTTAACTTGAATACAAGAGGAAAAGGTGTAAAAGATGATTTATCACATCTGTTTTTAAGAGGTGCTCAAAAAACAATTTCAGGATTTGCAATGGATCCTGAGGTGGTTAAGGAGAAATCAGAATTAAGAAATTTTCAATAGAAATCTTCCTTGACCAATAACACTCCAATCTGAAAATCTTGTTGAAGGTGTTAAGTCACCCATGGCTGATCTGTCACAAAGGGCATTGACATGTTCAGACCAAGGGCAGCAATGGTGATGACGTGGCGAATTTGGCTCCACATGGTCTCAATGCCAGTATGTTTTGAGGGTGCAGGCCTAACACCTTGGGCTATTTACCTGCTCTGGCCGTAGTCACCCACCCTGCTCACTATCAGTCTAGTGTGCCGGGCTATACAAAAAGCCATGACATGATATTGTGTTACCAGTGGCAAATGCTGCCACCACATGACACGCTATCATGTCACTAGGCGTTAACGGATTAAGTGTTCAGAACATAATTGTCTCATTTTCTGTTTTAAAGGAAATTGAGCAAATGTGTTTTGAACATTGGCTATTGATGTTTATGTATTTCCAATATGATAATATGTAGCTTTGATGATTACCTGCAAAGTACAGCAAATATTGAGCAAATATTTTTTTTGCAGTCCTTTGTCATACAAAGTTCTCAGTTTGGAACATGTGGGTTGGTAAGAATCTTGGTGATAAACATTCCTAGTCTTACGAATATTAGTCATAGTCAGAGTTACTTTTTTGTTTTAGTTTCAAGAATTATTATTTTGGAGATTTTGATTTTAGCTACTGACATTGATTGTAATGTGTGGTGTGTGGGTGTTTGTGTGTATAGCAACTAAACAGTAAGCCACAAGTAGTCTTAAAGTTTTTAATGACTGAAATTCACAGGTTTTCTCTTCAGTGTTTGCCACTAGATTTTGATTCTATATGAAACCTGAATAATTATGAAAAAGTATATGGAAGTTGTTTTTTTAACAGTTTCCATGTTGCATTGGACCATTAACTTATATATGGATTAAATTGATAAAGGATTAATTTTGATGTATACATATATTTCTATATCTATATACCTATATTTGATTTTAAATATGTATATATTCATATATAAATTCATATATA
>BOPN01003288.1:10000-18574 GCA_017312705.2 Penaeus japonicus | reverse complement strand
ATATATATATATATATGTGTGTGTGTGTGTGTGTGTGTGTGTGTGTGTGTGTGTGTGTGTATGTATATGTGTGTGTGTGTGTATTTGTGTGTGTGTTTGATATTTAAATATACACATATTTATGTATACTTATCATCATTATGCTTAGTTTGCTTGTTTATGCCAGTCCCTCAGTTTATTTTCTGTTCTTGTGATAATATTGAAGTCATTAATGTAGTACCTGTTTTTCCCTTTTTATTTTTGGAAAGTGCTCTTGATAATTTGAGTATTAGATGGTACAGTCAGTCTCTTGTGAATTTCCACCCTGAATTGTCAATGTCCTTGATTACATGATTGGCACATGTTAAATGATTGGCACTGAAGTACACAGAAAGGGTCTAAAGTCAGTTTCCAGCATATATATCACATATTTAAGAAAGGAGTCTTCTTACAAAACATTGTTTAGTTCCTTTACATAGTCTTGTCCTGAATCTCAGTTTATAAGTCTTCCTAAAGCTTATGGAATAAACTATATACTTCACAATACAAGTAGTTCCTCTGGTCATGAAATCCACATTCAGGCCAGTAGTATTCTAAGTGTAAGGTTTAAAGTGATGACAGTGTTGGCAAAGTGCTCGCTGCATATATATCCTAGACTAGCTGCCTTGGAAACATACCCAGTATCATTAGGTTAATTAACCCATTATCAGCGGATGGCATGATTTGCTGCAAAGGCAGAGTCGGTGATAGACGCGGATGGCACCATGCCAGACATGTAAAACCGCTGTCCTACTGCACAGACCTTTTCTTAATACCGCAACCAATGGGTTAAGAGAACAGCTGTGTTGTAAAGGAGAATGTGAAAAATCGTTAAAAATGAAGTTATTGGTTTTACACTGCAAAAGTAATGACTACCTTGCATTTGAAAGCAAAGACTTTGTGATCTGAAACCATAGCTACCATGGATTATTACGAAATTTGATATTGTAGTGTTTTGCATGAACTGCTAAAGTCAAGAATGAGACAACTTGGCTTGAAGATCAGCTGAGTATGTCATTCTGATGATTTATACTTTTGTTATATGTATTGTGATGAGGTGATCGTTTTTTATTTGATGATCAGTTAATTATTTTTCAGTTAATGATTATTTTTCTCTTGTTGAATAACAAAAAGCCAGTCGAGTTCCCAGTTTATTCGGGTCAATGAATATTTGGATGTGTTTTCTTGGACCTTTGTAATATCCATGATTTTTTGTTTCTAGAATTTTGTGAATAACATGTTTTAGATTAGAAATATCTGAGTTGTAAAGGTAATACTTTACCTGAATACTCTTTGAATATCATGATAAAAGATAATGTGATCAAAATAACAGACATTTCCCATTTAATGCTTTTACATAATTTTGTGACATTCGTTTGTAATATGATCAATAGAAAAACATTCAAAGATGTCATTCTTTATGGGAAACCAAATGAACTTACAAACAGTGAGTTGAATCTCATATATCTTGTTGCATTAGATTTGTTAGATGATACATGGAAAAGTGAGTCTTCCTCGTGTTTTCTTTTCATGCTGTTTTCTGTGCCATAAACATAACTAGAATGTAAGATAGGAGTAAGATCTAAGTAGAGTATATTAGGTTAAATCTGATATATATTACTTTAGTCTTTTTATATACAAAATGTTGCATGAACACCAATTCAGCATGAGGTAATACATATAGTGAATTGTATAGTAAGGTTGATTTTTTTTTATGTTTTAGAAATTTTGAATGCTGAAAGAATGTCGTAATGTAGAAAATGTAATGATAAATGTATTTTATTTTTGTGTTGACCAACCTCTTTATAGATAGGACAAAACATTGCATGGCAAAATATTTTATATTTTGTAAATGTACCCCAAGATCACTTTGTGGGCCTTTGCAACACCAATGCTTGCACAGTACCTAAAATAAGGGCATAAGTTATCCACCATACCATGCAATCTTTATTTCCTTGTAAGGTAACCAACTCCAATTTAGCTTTTGATAAGCAGAATGTATATTGTGGTTGCATAGTGAAAATATATATGATTCTATTTTATATGGTTTTTAGTTGATAAGGAATATTTTATTTCGTTCCATATCAGCGGGTTGAGAAAAGTGTGGTCCATTGCTTTGAAAAGGAAAATAAATCATTGATAGTGGATGAGCTTGAGATCTCTTGCATTATCTTAAGTTAATTGAGGAGTACCAACTGGCACTAATCCTTGTACTTCTCTGTCACATTCTAAGATAGATTCAAGAAATGTTATAGTTTGATGGTCTTAATTGAATTCATGCAGCTAAATAGACCTTGTTTTTATTATGATATAAAATGTTAAACTCCTTGTGGATGGGTTGAGTTAACAGTGCAATAACCACAGACAGGCATATTATTTATAGATTCAAATGATTAGGAAACATATATTGCCAGATGAAAATAGTCGCAAGTGATGATAAGAAAAATGAAAGTGACTGAATTTATTTTTTATTGACATGGCATGGTGTTTGATGTGTTTAGATGCAGTATGTGCTTGCTTGATTCTGGGAAGCTCCTGTTATTTCTGATACCTGATAATCATCAGTTGTTAGCTGGCCAGATATAAGATTGTGTAAGAAAGACTGTTAACCCATTCACCCCGGGGCCATTCCGGCTTTGCACGGTCGCTATATCGAGGTTTTCGAACGCATCATCCGAACGCTTCGAGATTCTCGGGCGCACGGGCCGCGAGCCTGGGCTGCCCGCTCGCTCACCCCGAGCGCCCGCCTTGGCCAGATATTTCGTCGGCGGCGTCGGACGCGAAAACCACGAAACGTGTCAGCACGTCATCCGGCGTGAGTGGGTTAAAAGACGTATGTTAACCATTTATTATTGCCTTTAGTCATACTAGAAATCCATACAAATTGTCTTTGTTTCTTTGCCTGTGTCTGTATTTGTGTGTGTGTGAGGAATTGAACTAACTGGGTAAATGAGGACTCGATTGGGCATGGTAGTCACATGGGTGCAGGTTTGCCTTGTTCACTATCTTAAGTCAGCTAACATATCTCTTGGCAATATATTTCCTATCAAGAATCTGAAACATGCCTGTGAAATCCCAAGCCATGGTACAAAAACCATCCTCTCCTACTTGCGCATAAGATTATAGGACCCATCCGCAAGAGGTTTAAAGCACAGATGCAAAGGTCTAGCGCTACAAGTTGTTTTCATCACCAATAATTTTTTTCTCTCTCTCTACCTCTTCCAGCTGACAAAACTCCTGCGAGGGTTGTGTATGTTCCCTCCCATCTTTATCACATGTTGTTTGAGCTCTTCAAGAATGCCATGCGTGCGGTGATTGAGCATCACGGAACTGGTGCTGATGACTTCCCAGCTTTAGAAGTGCTTTTGGTTATGGGAACGGAAGACCTTGTCATCAAGGTAACATTTTTGATTCTTACAAAAGAATAGACATGAATTTTATATAGTTATTACCGTCATCATTGATATTGTTGTTGTTGTTGTTGTTATTGTTGTTTTTGTTAATTTTGTTAATTTTATCATTACTATTACTATTGATATTGATATTATTTGAGTTATTATGAATTATTATTACAAATTATTATTATTGATTATTATTATTATTGTTTTTATTATTATTATTATCATTATTATTATTGTTATTATTATTACTATTATTATTATTATCATTATTATTATTATTATTATTATTATTATTATTATTATTATCATTATCATTATTATTATCCTTATCATTATAATTGATATTGATTATTATTATTATTATTTTGTTTTCTATTATTGATAATGCTATTATTATTACTATTCCTATTATCATTTTTGTTATAATGTTACCTAACATCAATTTCTCTTTAAGGTTTATTGTAGACACAATATGAATGATAAGGACGACAATAAAGCAAAATGGCAACTCACACAAACAACCCATTATTATTTCCAGTTGTCCGACCAGGGTGGTGGCATTCCTCGCAGTGTTATGGATCTCCTCTTCAATTACATGTATTCTACAGCCCCTCAGCCAGCGGTGTCTGGGCTAGACACACCTCCTCTTGCTGGTTATGGCTATGGTCTTCCTCTCTCAAGGTTATATGCCCGGTATTTCCACGGGGACCTCATGCTTACCTCTTTTGAAGGCTTCGGCACAGATGCGGTCATCTACCTCAAGGTATGCAATGTGTGTTATTTTCTGGTCTCTAGTGCAGAGATAGTAGTGAGTAGGTATGACCCCAGTCAGAAATCTCTCAACCAAATTGACTCTGTGCAACTACAGCAATTGCACAGCTCATCCAAGACCAGGAAAGACAAGAACAAGAGAGAAATTTACCTTGGCAACGCCTCAAAACACCCACCAGTGCTTCCCGTGTCAATAGAACTAATAGATGGAGTAATGGTTGGCCTTTAGTGGGTTGCCAGGGTGGATTTTTTTCTTTATCCTTGTTGTTTCTGGTCCTGGGTGTGGCATTTAATTATGAAGTCAGTCCAGTTCTGATATCATATAACCTTTGCAATGAGACCTCAGGGACAGAATAATAGCATTTTTCATTATATGGTATGAATTGACTTTTAGAGGATTGATGATTAATCCTTTAAGCCCAAGGTTGGTCACTGCCATACTACATTTTCCTTTGGTTGAAATTACAAACTATTTATTCCCTTTGATGACCTACGATACTATTTCATACCATATATGCTTGAAAATAAGAGAAAACACGCATCATGAGATGCCCAGCTCAGTCTGATCATCTTTAGATGTGGCCCATCTTGAAATAGAATGATATCATTAGTCGCTTCATGGTTCAAATTCCTATGACATTAAAAATCAACATGGGTAACACATAAATTATCTGCTTTTTGTACATACCTATTTGTTCCAGTTACACAGTTACGAATG
Source organism: Penaeus japonicus (assembly GCA_017312705.2). Taxonomy (NCBI): domain Eukaryota; kingdom Metazoa; phylum Arthropoda; class Malacostraca; order Decapoda; family Penaeidae; genus Penaeus; species Penaeus japonicus. The sequence goes on along the minus strand of BOPN01003288.1, from coordinate 13,666 downwards.
AACTTATTTTGTAGATCTGAAAGAGGGCTTTCACCTCCTATGAATTTAATATACTCCTACCCATCTACAATATAACTTGCATCATAACCAAATTTGTGCTTGTTACTTTTGACATCTAATTATCTTGTTTCCTTCCTCAACAGGCCATCTCCAGTGAAGCTAATGAGCTTCTCCCAGTCTACAACAAAACTTGTCAGAGGCAGTATTCCACACCTATTCAGACCCATGACTGGTCTTCACAGGTGCATTCAGCAATGTTCATAAGACCTTTTAGCACAAATGTTCGGCAGAGATTGCAACAGGGGCACAACTTCTCAACAAGCAGTAACTGCACGGCCTCTGAGTGATTGGGATGGCCTGAATATTGGGAAAAAGAAGTTTGATGGACTTGAAGTGTAGTTGGTAATCATGTGAGCTGAGCTGTTATATTCATAGTTTTTATGTGTAGTGAGGATCAATACAAATATGTATTTTTATTCTGAATTAAACGTCTGAAAGAGTGCAAGTTAGATTATAAAATTCTTATTATGATAGGAGCTATAGGATATCCTGTTGATGTAGAACTTGCGAGTTGCTACATAGTAGACGTTCTTTCGTGATTTGGTTTCTTTTTATCAATGTCGCTTTGGTTTCCATACACAGTTTTGTGTAAAAGTGTAATAATTTTAACTATCTGTTTCAAGATTTTCAGACATAATGTTGATAAGTATTTTTAAGATGATGGATGTTTTTATTGATATTTTTTCATTATTTGCACAAATGGAAATGTGTAATCTTATGCACTTGATCAATCAGGTATCCTGTTAAACATACTGCCAACAAGACAAATATCTATTTTATTTCCTTTTATGCATAATTTTAGGCGTAATTGTACATCCAAATGACTTGTACATGTTTCAAATGAAGAAACAGCTTTTCTGGAAGTTAGTGCATGCATGATAAAAGAAGACATCATGATTACTGGTAATTCTGGACTGTGGTTGCATCCATGACCCTAGTGCTTCCCTTCACCTTGTCAGTCCAGTTTCTGTAGGGGTCACCTGGATCTAGGGTGTGAAAGGGGGTTATAGGCTGTTGACTCTCAGACGTAGAATTATGCTGCTAGGCTTGAGGATCGAGTTACAGTGGACCATCGTACACTTGACCACTTTTAGGTGATAGAACTCTGTTATGTAGACTGCTGGATGTATCAGGCATCAGTCTCTCTATTGCTATAATGTGACATGAGATTGTAAATTGGTCTCCGGAGGATCATTAAGTACAATTGTTTTTTGTTTTTTTTATCTGATAGATCTGAAAACATGACTTTCAGGTGATGCTTATGAAATATGTGTTTCTTTCATTTGAGGACTTCAGCAAATATGTGTGAAAAATCAGTGTTACTTTTGAATTTATGTTTTTTCAGATTTAAAACACTTTCAATTTATTAATTTAATTAATTCATTCAGACATATGATATTAACAAAATATAATTCTCAAGAAAGAAAGATTTATCAACATATAAATAAGAGCTTGTATACTATAAATTAATTGAGAATGTTTATTTTGGGAAGATTTTATCGTTGTCATATTTCTCTTACTTGTATTTAAATAATGAAAGGTTGTAGATATAAAGTGCTATGGAGCTATAGTAAATGGCCCAGTTGTCAATGATACATAATATTAGTTTTTAACAAGTCAAAACCCAGATTTTATGATGCCTTTACTTCCAACAGAAAATAACCCACAGCAGGAACTCTCATCCATTGTTATAATGTGCATTTAATTACAAGAAGTAAAGATAAGCATCCAGATTTTATAGGTTGGTAAAGTAAAGGATGCTGAAGTGGATTTGAGTCGTAGCAAAATTTTGTAAATAGGTACATTATTATTTATTGTACATATTTCTTCTTTTGGCATTTAGGCCGTAAGACACTGTTTGGATTAAGATGCTGGTTTTAATTTTTGTTCTAGGGAGAGGAAATGAGGAGTGTGGAAGACATTTAACATCAGCTGATTGTTAAAGTCATGATATGCTTCTTATGTTGCAGGAAATATCAAACTTTCAGTGTTCAGAGCAAATTCCTCTGTGGACAAGCAAACAATGCAAGTTCTAGTTACTTATTTATTAAAAGTTTTGTTAGGTTCTGTGAGGCACAATTTTAATGCAGATAACTATTTTTGTATTTGCTGCATCGGTATGAGTGTTACATTTTCATTTTTTCCTAGTCATTTTCATTTTTTTTAGGTATAGTCATGTTCATGTAAGTACCTAGGTGTTTGGTACCAATATTTTTCTAGTGTATGATCATGCGTCTGTGATTTTATTAGGATGGTTATATCATTAGATATTTAGTTTATTCCCCATGTCCATATTTTACAGCACCTGTCATATCCTGGTATTCTGTAGCTTAGCAGCACCTATAGCAAAATTGTTGGTGCAATGCTTGCAACTGTTTTATGAGAGTGTGATAGTCACTTCTATAATACTAGCTCACTGTTGTATTATGCAGATTATTAACTATATGCTTTGAATGCTACTTTCACCAGTCCTAGTAATATATGGGCTTTGTCAGCAAGGTGTATTTCATTTTTTGTCAGCAATACCAAGTTTAGCACTGCTTATAAACTTCTATGCCACATCCCAAATGATATTCAGTTAGTGTTGTGATTAGTGGTAATGGTTTTATTTAGTCGTATTGTTTTTTTTTCAGTATTGTGGACCCCCAGAAAAGGGATGCTTTGTACTTGTACATGTAATCTGCCATGGGTATCAAACATCTGGTTTCATATACTAGAAAAGCAAATGCCAAATGTTACCCAAATAGACAGATATGTTTACAAGTACACATCAGCATGTAAATACTTTTGTCAAAGAGGTAGGAAGGAAGTTATGATAATGGCAATGCTGGAATGGAAATAAGAGTAATATTAGCAAATTGCAAGTCATATCACTGTCGAAGAGGAATTAGGAAATTTCACTCTCTTCAGATATAAGACACTCCTAAATGCTAGATTGATTACCCGCTGATGATCAAATTACCATCAGTGTGTGATGACCTAAGTATGACTGTCCTGAAGGTGTGTTGTAGGGATAGCTTGATATATTTATTTTGATAACTATCTTTGTCTAAAATTGGTCTGAAGTAAAGGCAATAAGTTGGGATTACAGTATATTATCCAAATGTATACATTAGGTTAATGGCTTAATTAAGAAAGTGATTCAGGAAAAGAAATAAAACTTAGATCTATCTATCTATCTATCTATATACATATATACATATATACATATATACATATATACATATATATATATATATATATATATATATATATATATATATATATATATATATATATGTATATATGTATATGTATATATGTATAAAACATGCAAATACATATACATATAGATATACACAGACTCGTACCTACATTTACACCTTCAGCCTACACTTGTAGTCTTGTACTTATACACTAACACACCTGTTCTTTCAACTGAATTCTTTCTCAGTTCTTTCCATTTTGCCTTTTTTTCTTTTCTTTTTTTCCTCTTCTCTTTCTAGTATCACAGTGTGATTTTATTCATATACTATAAGGTACGTTAGAGGCAAAGATAAATATTACAAAAGACTATATACTCTGCTGTTGTTCTTGCAGCAACCAGATTTCTTTTAACTAATATAT
>BOPN01003287.1:156433-167231 GCA_017312705.2 Penaeus japonicus | reverse complement strand
ATATATATATATATTTTAGAATCGTTTCAAACTCCTCATATAACATAGGCTAGAGACAGAAATGAGTCATTTGGATGTCAGATTTTTCAAGAGGGTAAACACAGGAAATAGATATAATAATAGTACTAACGATAACGAAAAAGTTAAAATGACAATCAAAGAAATACTGATGATGAAACAGTAAACGTAATGATGCAATAGTTAAATAGTTAGGTACCAACTTACCAAATCATGACGGTATCCTGCTGACCTGAAGAGCTTGTGCAATCTGCAATCTGCAATCACAGTTCGATGTGACGAGTTTCCTAACTGCAATATTTACAGGTGTAATTTTTCTTGGCGCTGCTTTCACCTGGTCTGTTTATGAAAAGTTTCTGTTTATCCGAATAGATTATGTTGCCTGACTCCGAAGGCTTTGCTACTTGGATGAAGGGATATGCTACTGGCTGTTTAATTATTGAAACAAATGTTGTTAGATTTGAAATAATGATGATCGTAATTCTCTCCTCATTACTGTTATTAACAATACTTTTACTACGCCATTATCATCGTTACAATAGCTATCATATAAATATATCACTATTATCATCAAATACGCAACTAGTATTACTTACTCCAGAAAAGGAAGATTCCAAAAATTCAGAGAAAGACTCTGAGATGCTGACATATGTGCATAGCGCAGCTGAACCCTACGAATACAAGACAGTTGAGAGGAAAAGGCACGGCGCTGTCATGGCATTGACACTGGCTTGGCACAGAGGCTGGTAAGTTCATATTTCAACTCGCCGAACTACCGGCCACGGGACAATAGCAAGGGTGATGGCGCGTGAAGGGAGGAAGGAGGGGGGGTGTGGGGGGAGGGATCATGGCTGGTCCTTGGGTCGGGGGAGGGACGGACGCAACGGGTGTGCGGCTGGAAGGTGAAAGTGGAGGAGGAGGAGGAGGAGAAGGAGGAGGAAGAAGAAGAAGAAGAAGAAGAAGAAGAAGAAGAAGAAGAAGAAGAAGAAGAAGAAGAAGAAAGAAGAAGAAGAAAGAAGAAGAAGAAGAAGAAGAAGAAGAAGAAGAAGAAGAAGTAGAAGAAGAAGTAGAAGAAGAAGAAGAAGAAGAAGGGGAAGAGCTGGAAAAGGAGGAAGCGGAAGTGCTGGAGGAGGGTTAGGAAGTAGAAATGGAGAAGGGGGAGAATGTGGAAGAGAGGAGGAGGTGGAATTCGTGTCGGTTGAGAAGGTGAGGAAGTGGATGAGAACGAAGGGGTGGATGGAGGAGGCGCAAAGAGAGGAAGTGGAGGAGGAGGTTGGATGAGAAAGAAGGGGAAGGGGTGGGAAGAAAGTGTAGTAAGATGAGGGCAAGTGAAAGCGGAGGAGAAGGAAGAGGGACAGGGAGGGTGGTATGGATGAGAATGAAAGGAAGGAGGTTGAAGTGGAGGAGGTGGAATCATATATGAATATAAATATATATATATTCACACACACACACACACACACACACGCACCCAATCGACAGGAATGGCGCCATACTCTCCTCCCAATAATGATGATCGCATCTCCCGAGAGAGATAAGCAGGTGCGACCCCAAGAAATATCGCTGTTTCTCTCCCACCTGGATCTGCGCACCGACGGATAAACGCGTGATCTAATCGATTTGATTGGCTAATCTCGGTATCTTCCTCATCTTCTTCTTCTTCATTTTTTGTTTTGTTTTATTCCTCTTCCGTTTTGTCTCCTTTTTTTTCTTTATCCTTTTTGTTAGTTTTTTTTTATTTTCTCTTCTCTTCTTCTTCTTTTTTTTTCTTGTTTTTGCATCCTCCTCCTTTTCGTCTTCCTCTTCGTCCTCTCCCTCTTTCTCCTTTCCCGTTTCCTCCGTGTCGTTCATTTCATCCTCCTCATCTTCCTCCTCCTTCTTTTCATCTTCGTCCGCGTCCTCCCCCTCCTCTTCTACGTCCTCGTCGTCCTCCTCCCCCCCCCCTCCTCCTCGTCTTCCTCCTCCTCCTCCCCCTCCTCCTTCTCATCTTCCTCATCATCATCCTCAACTCGCATCATTATGATATTTATTTTCCCTTGTTTTTTGTTTTTTTTATATTATTAGCATTATCAACATTATTGTTATCACTTCATTATCATTTGATCATCATGATCATTATTATGACACCTATCCTTGTTATCGCATGGAGTAGCAACTTAATCACAATAAACGAACGGCTCTGCTCCTCTACCTCGGAACCCTCGCTCGAGGAGGAGGATCGGGTATCAGGATCTCGTATCAGAACGCCTTAGGAATGTCGAGATATAGGACTAGATCCCCTTCATTAGACCCTTGTGTGTCAAAACACGGGGTTGTTGATTGTTGTTTATTGTACCAATTCACATATCACACGCACATACATACATACATACACACACACATACACACACACACACACACACACACACACACACTCACGCATACACACACACACACACACACACGCACACACACACACACACACACACACGCACCCACACACACACACACACGCACCCACACTCCTTCACACACTCACATATACAATCCTACAATGCATGTACACACACACGTACATACTCATATTTTCAAGCATACAGACATACAGACACAAACCCATATGTACACAAATATACACACATACAGAAGGAGTACATTTTTTACTAGTGTATGGATTTTTTTTTAACGTTGTTTACTTTAAGTAGTGGATTAAAGGGATCACAGCAGCTGTCGTTGGTGTAGGTTGAAGCCATGATGGTGTTGTCAAAGGTAGCTGTAGCGGTGGTGATGATGATGATGATAATGGTGATGGCAACATATATGGGAAGTTTTACGATCTGAAACCGAGGTCCAGGTAAATGGCACAAGGAATGTGACGGGTGTTCCTCTGTGTGTATGTACGTTTGTACGTTTGTGTTTGTGTGTACGTTTGTGCGTCGTTTGTGTTTGTGTGTGCGTATGTGTGTGTGTAAGATATGTAGAGAACGATAGATGAAGCAGAAGGGATGACATGATGGGGAAGAGAGAGAGAGAGAGAGAGAGAGAGAGAGAGAGAGAGAGAGAGAGAGAGAGAGAGAGAGAGAGAGAGAGAGAGAGAGAGAGAGAGAGAGAGACAGACAGACAGAGAGAGAGAGGTAGAGAGAGAGGTAGGAAGAGAAAGAGAGACAGAGACAGGGGAGGACAGAGAGAGAGAAAAAAAAAATTAGAGAAAAAGAATATATAAAGAACATATTTCACTAATTCACACGTCTCTACCTATTTGAAGCCGAAAATACTGCGCTAACCTTGGCCCTTATAACTTTGCCTTCACTCCAAATAGCCTTGAAATATCAGCGTTGATATATAAGCCTACTATGGACTGCTTCAGGTTGCCTTGACCTACAATAGGACTCGAAGAAAAATACGGGCGCATTTGTCAAACAATAATTTCGTTATCTGTGTGGTTTCGTTTGAATGGATTGTTAGTACGCCAGAGTAAACCATGTGTGTGTATGAGAGACTGTGTTTGTGACTGTGTGTGTGTGCGTACTTGTGTTTTTGTATGTACGTGTATAGTTCCGGTATTTTAAAAGGCGATTTTATATCTTCCAAAACCAGGAAGAAACATCGATTGTTTCTGAAAGAGATTCTGAGTGTAAATGAATATGATATTATGCACTATATATTTTGGAATGAATTCTAATGTCTAAGAAATAGAAGGTTCTGTGTTTCGGACATCGTCAAATAATTGGTCTTTGAATCACTGACTATATCTTTACACATCAATTTCCATAGTTTTAAGTGTTACTAGCAATATCCTGATGATATAAATACTGAAAGTGTCTCAAAAATTATTTAGAACAGAGAATTAGTGTTACAACAATCGCTTCAGCACATTACTGCATCCACGAACTGTAAAGACATGCCACTAATCTCAAAGACACGACAAGATGTAATACATCATCCAAAGATTGTAAAGATGCAGTACCGCCGAGCTTACAAACATGTGAAAAGATGTAGGCCCTACTTCTCGCGGCAGCTATATAAGGTCCGGGCGACATCACGTAGACGGCGAGGCACCAATTACCTTATACTTTTCAGCCGAAGAGAAAAGGCCATTTGAATATCTGTGAAGTCCAGCCACCACAATGACATGCAAGGGATTTCACACCTTGAAATCCTCTTTTACTGTAAGCAAAAACTAAGAACAGAAAATAGATAGAGATATAATTAAGGATAAACAAAGGTGTAAATGGCAAGAAAAGGGGAAGAAATAAAAGGAGAGAAAGGAAGGTCACCTTGTAATGATTATCACCATTATCATAACTAATATCATCTAATCTAATATCATCTAATCTAATATAATATCATACCCCAATAGGGGTATGATATTATCATTGTTATTGTAATTAATATTGTGATTATTATGTTCTTACCAACTTCACCAATTTAACCAATATCATTACTAGCACTGATACCAATGCTAGTAATGATAAACTAATATCAACATCGCAACCAAAACAACAAAAATCAGTATCACCAAGGAAGAAAACTAAAAAAGAAGGCAAATTGTAGTGTTAATTCTGTCTCTAAAAGTATGTGATCCTAAATCTAAGCCATACAAAGCGAATCGGACAAGTACATTTGCTCAAGAATTCCTCTTCGTAGAGCTGTCACGCCTCATAACAGGTACTCTGCCGTGACATGAACTAGTGACGTTGAAGAAGGGAGAGACAGGGAGGAAGGGAGAGAGAGAGAGAGAGAGAGAGAGAGACAGAGAGAGAGAGAGAGAGAGAGAGAGGGAGAGAGAGAGAGAGAGAGAGAGAGAGAGAGAGAGAGAAAGAGAGAGAGAGAGAGAGAGAGGGAGAGAGAAAGAGAGAGAGAGAGAGAAAGAGGGAGAAAGAGAGAGAGAGAGAGAGAGAGAGAGAGAGAGAGAGAGAGAGAGAGAGATAAGAGAAATGTAAACAAAGAAAGAGAGTACCACGTAAGAAAGAGAGGGATTAAGTACACCCCCCCCCCCACACACATCCCATTCCCCCCACCATTAACAACATAAAGGGCTGCAGAAAGCGAGCCTCCAATCGGACAGAGCATTACAACACACAGGGCCGCCTAAAGCAAGCAATAAACACCCGTTGATATCTCGCGGACAGACAGACTGCCTTTCAAGAACTGGATAGGGAGAGGAAGGGGAGGAAAAAAAATCATTTACATCACATTTTTTTTTTTTTCTTGTTTCTGCATCCTCCTCCTTTTCGTCTTCCTCTTCTTCCTCCGGAATTAATTGCTCCTGAAGTTTTTTTCATTATGGAGAGAGAGTGAAAGAGAGAGAGAGAGAAAGAGAAAGAGAGAGAGAGAGAGAGAGAGAGAGAGAGAGAGAGAGAGACTTAGATAGATACAGAAAGAGAGAGAGAGAGAGAGAGAGAGAGAGAGAGAGAGAGAGAGAGAGAGAGAGAGAGAGAGACTTAGAGAGAGAGAGAGAGAGAGAGAGAGAGAGAGAGAGAGAGAGAGAGAGAGAGAGAGAGAGAGAGAGAGAGAGAGAGAGAGAGAGAGAGAGAGAGACTTAGATAGATACAGAAAGAGAGAGAGAAAGAGAGAGAGAGATAGAAAGAGAGAGAAAGAGAACGAAAGAGAGCGAGATAGAGAAAGAGAAAAAGAGAGAGCAAGTATACTCTACTAACACCAAGAAATGTTTTTTGACACGACGTAGGCACAAGCGTGACAGGAGATGAGCACCTGTCACGAGGCATCACTTTAAGGCCCATCTGCCTACACCTTCGACTTACTTGATGCTGTGGATAAAAATTTCCGATCTTATCTCGTCCTCACGTCTACCTGGACGCCCTTGATAAACATAAAAAAACAAACAAAACAAGAAGATAAACATAAAAAAAACAAGAAGAAAGAGAGAGAGAGAAGGGGGGGGAGAGGGGGTAGATGGAGTGTGTGAGCAAGCGAGAGAAAGAGAGAGATAGAGGGAGGATAAAGTATATATCCTTATATATATATATATATATATATATATATATATATATATATATATATATATATTATATATATATATATATATATGTGTGTGTGTGTGTGTGTGTGTGTGTGTGTGGTGTGTGTGTGTGTGTGTGTGTGTGTGTGTGTGTGTGTGTGTGTGTGTGTATGTGTGTGTGTGTGTGTGTATGTGTGTGTGTGTGTCTGTGTGTGTATATTCTTTCTTTTCGAGAAGATAAAACGCAGAAAAAGAGAATTCGGGAAAGGAGGAAAAAGGAAATTTTCATCGGTCTCACTTTCGCACACTAAATGCTGCTGTTTTTATTGTTGTTGTAGTTGTTTAGGCTGTCGTTACTGTTGTTGTTATTTAGGACATTATGGTTGTTTATTTGTTCCTCTAGGTTATTCAGACATTTTTGTTGGAATTTTAGTTGTTTTGGGCTGTTGTTGTTGTTGAAATTTTAGTTTTTTTTTTGGCTGTTGTTGTTGGAATTTTTGTTGTTTTTTAGCTGTTGTTGGAATTTTAGTTGTTGTTTTTTTGGCTGTTGTTGTTGGAATTCTTGTTGTTTTGGCTGCATTTGGTAGTGCAGTGTCGTAGACTGTTATATTTTAGGTTGCTAATGTTGTATTTGTTTCTTCTTGATGGTTGTATATGTTGTTTTGGGTAGTTGAAATGGGGAAGGGAAAAATAGGTTATACTATTTGTGAGTTTATATTAGACAACATCTTAAAAAAGGAGTAATATGTATGATAATAATTATGATAATACTGATAATGATAATAATGTGTTCATTAGTTAAAAAACGATGTATATAAGGAATATAAAATGATAAAGATAAGAGAAAGGAGAGATAGGTGAATAAATAGATAGATAAATGAATGAATGAAGAAACACGGACACATGGGTAATGAATGTGTTAAAATCGTCTAACCACCTCAGCCACTTGCTCCTGCTTGACCCCCCCCCCTCCCCCCTCCTTCCCCCATCCCTCCCTCCTCCCCAAGCAAGCAGCAGACAGACCGAGGAAGGGGAAGGGGGGGGGGAGGGGGAGGCAGGAGGGGGAGGTGATGGCGACAGGGGCGGGAATGGAAGAATTCAGTATTGCGGAGATAATGACGGGGTTGACACTTGGTTCTACCCCCCCCCCCACCCCCACCCCCCACCCCCTCAGCATTCACCCGACAGACAAAACACATACCCCCCCTCCTCCAACCCACCTCCCTCCCTCCCTCCCCTCCCCTCCCCTCTCTCCCCCTGATCAGTGGCGCCGGGCAATAGTTTAAGAGCATGGGGAGAGGGGAGGGGTAACGGGGAGGGGAGAGAGGAGGGGGTTGCAGTCAGGCTGATTAATGCGTCTGGACGATGTCTGGAAGCGAGAGGCAGCTGAGTGGGGGTTTGAAGATGCATGCTCACGCCCACACACACAAATCCACACACGCAAGCACACACACGCCAACATACATACATACATACATACATACATAATACGCATACAAAAGACAGTGTAAAAACGCATAGACACCGCCACACACATACACACATACAAAAGACAGTGTAAAAACGCATAGACACCCCCACACACATACACACACACTCGCGCGCGCGTAAGCACACACATGCCAATACATGTACACACATATCCGAAATAAAACAAACAATGAAAAACAACATAGACACATTCACCTCTACAACCACACAACACACACAGACAGCCACCCACCCACCCACCCACACACGCACACACACACACGCACACACACGCACGCAAGCACTCATTCATGCACACGTTCCCGCACCTCAGAAATGCTTGCAGCTGATGGAACAGATGGACAGTCAGTTCTCTCATGAGAGTACTAAGGACATCCGGTTCTTGAAGACACTGTGCTTGCGTCAGTGGAGTACCAGCCAAGCCAAGATGGCGCTGTGAAATCCTCAACCATGGTAATTACTCTTATCATTTTTTCAAGGTCGAAGTCTTGTGTGTAGAAGAAGACGAAGAAGATACAAAAAAAAAGGGAGGGGTTGAAAAGGAAGAAAAATCTGAGGTAATTAACGATGCAAATACAGCTGCGAGAAGATAAACAGTGAGCGGTCAAAGCTGGATGCGGCGGTCAGGTTAATTCGTAGCATCGTATTGGTACAGTAACCGATCGAGCAGCCGGCAGGAAGAACGAGGAATTTGTGATATTGTTTTAACTGTTCTCCGGTCTGTATTTCGAACTTTTTTTTTTTTATACGACGGGCTGCACACTGAGTACTCTTTCTAGCGTGTCCTCATACACACACACACACATACACACATACATGCATACATACATACATACAAACTTGCATAGTATGCAGTATGAAAATATGACATCAATATGTGGAAAATATTGCTGGTCTTGTCGTGGGTTGTTGGTAATGTGTAGCAGTTGGTATATATATCTCACAATCAACTTGGCTGACTATATATTTTAGCTTTGTATTATTTTCTTATGTATTAAGTTACTCACATTACTGTATGTTTGAAATTGAAGATCTGGGTAGGTAGACAAAAGTTTATGAAAGGCAAATGCAAGAGTAAAACAAAGTTTGATCGGCAGGATGTTGCAGTGAGCCAGTTGGTAAGTGCCAATACATCAGCTACCTGTGTCTCAGCTGGTACGCTTCTGCAGCTAGCACATGTTGGAGACAACTGGCACTCTAATAGTGGAACACCAATAGCCTCAGGAGGAACTGTGGAAAATGAAGGAAACAGTTCAATAGAAGGAGCAGCTACAGGAAGGGAACTTGTTGAAGGTTCATCTCGAGGAGGATCTGTGGAGAACAGTGCAAGTGGTGTGGTTACTGGGAGTTCCTCAGTTACAGATGGTACCCCTGTTATAGAGGGAGAGAGTGAAGTAACAAATGCAACCAATAGTATGCACACTGAAGAAGAAGATGTAGCTACATTTTTAGCTACACAACTTGCAAGCCAAGCTGCTCCACCACAGACGACTGGTAAGTATATAGAAAAATATTTTGCTATAGTACATAGAATTTTTTTCAGTATAATTTTCAGTCCATTGGATAGGGTCTCAGTATACTTTGTAAAAGAACAGAAGGAAAGAAGTAAACAGAAAATATATTTTGTGATTTTCTTTTTATGGCCACAATTCACAGGTCCACATTTTTTTCACGCATATTTGGATCAAAACATATATTGCTTCTCATTCCTAAGAAATTGTTTTTGTCTCTTTCTCTATTTCTCTTTTGCTTAAAATATGTCCACAATTCTAATATCCCTGAAAGTCTGAAAGTGTCTTTAAGAATTGTTATTCTGATTAACCCTTACATAGGGTTAATAGAGATAGAGAGAGAGATATAGATAGATAGAGAGAGAGGGAGAGAGAGAGAGAGAGAGAGAGAGAGAGAGAGAGAGAGAGAGAGAGAGAGAGAGAGAGGTAGAGCTAGAGATAGATAGATATAGATAGATATAGATAGATAGATAGTGAGAGAGAGAGAGAGTGAGAGAGAGAGAGAGAGAGAGAGAGAGAGAGAGAGAGAGAGAGAGAGAGAGAGAGAGAGAGAGAGAGAGAGAGAGAGAGAGAGAGAGAACACACACACACACACACACACACACACACACACACGATAACCCAAACCAAATGATATAAAGCGAATAGAGAGGAACCTAGCGACCGAGGAAATAAGAGCAGAAGGAACCAAGATGGCACTGATAGTCGGCCGATGTTTTGGCACTCTGGCGATGGTTGTACAGGTGCCGCCGCATGTTAAGTCTTGGGAGAAACTGTTTTCTTTGGGCCTTGCCGTGAGATCCCTTCGTGAGCCCGGGCTGAGGTACTGTTCCTCTTTCGCGCTCTCTCTCTAGCTCTATCTGTCTATATATCTATCTATAGCTCTCTCTCTCTGTCTCTTTGTATCTCTCTCTCTCTCTCTCTCTCTCTCTCTCTCTCTCTCTCTCTCTCTCTCTCTCTCTCTCTCTCTCTCTCTCTCTCCTCTCTCTCTATCTCTTTCTCTTTCTCTTTTATTTCTCTCTTACTCTCTCTTCCCACATTTTTCATCTGCCTCTCTGTTTCTCTCTCTTTCCCTCTCTCTCTCTCTCTCTCTCCATCCCTCCCTTTCCTCTCACTCTCCTCCTTCTTCTCCTTCCTCCTCCCCTCTCTCTTTCTGTTCCCTTCCCCACCATCTTTCTCTCTCTTTCCATCCCTCTCACTCCCTTTCTCCCTCTCCCCCTTCTCCTTCTTATTCCTCCTCCCTCTCTCTCTCCATCTCCTTCCCCCCTCCCTTCCCCACCTTCTCCTTCCCTCTCTCACTCTCCTCCTTCTTCTTCTTCCGTCTCCTCCTCTGTCTCTTCTCCTCTCTTACCCCCCCCCCCTTTCCCCACCTTCTCTCTCCCTCTCCCTTCCTCCCTCTCCTTCTCTCACTCTCCTCCTCCTTCGTCTTTCTCCTCCTACCTCTCCCTCTCCATCTCTCACTCTCCTCCTCCTTCTTCTTCTTCCATCTCCCCCCTCTTCCCTCTCCCCCCCTCTTCCCCCTCCCCCTACCTTCTCCCACCTCACCTCGCCTTTTTTTTGCAACTTTTTTATTTTTATTTTTATTTTTATTTTTTTACCAAGCATTTCATAAGTTCCCGCCACCTATTGTTCCTTCTTCGTATTAATATTCCGAGCGCGTGTTGTTGGCCCGAGGAGTGGGGGGGGGGAATGGAGGGGGAAGTGGGGGGAGGAGTGGTATAGGGGGTAGGGGGTAGAGGGTATAGGGTGGGGTTGGAGGGGAGGAGTGAGGTAGGGGGTAGGGGGTAAGGGGTAGAGGGTTGGAGGGGAGGAGTGAGGTAGGGGGTAGGGGGTAAGG
>BOPN01003287.1:141433-146433 GCA_017312705.2 Penaeus japonicus | reverse complement strand
CCCCTCCCCCCTCCCTTCCTCCCACACACGTGACAGGCAGACGAACTGACCCCATTCCTGCGCATGGACACGAGGTCAGGTCACCGAGTGTCCCCATTTATATCAAGTCTTAGGTATCATGACGCTCATGGGACACTTTGTAATTATATGTCTGGGGAGTGCCTAGTGCCATGTGCATGTGACGTCACTCAGGACTCGGGGCGACTTCCTTCGGGCTTGGGTTGAAGGAGAGAGAGATGGGGGGGAGGGGGGTGACGGGGGAGGGGGGGGGGCTGGATTTGTAAGTGTTGCGTTTCTGTTGTTGTTGTTGTTGTCAATGTTATTGCTGATGTAATGCAGATGGTGATGATAGTTATAGCTATAATCATGACTAAAATAAAGATATTACTACTACGACTAATGCTAGTATTGACAATAATGATAACAACAATAATGATGATAATAATAATGATAACAACAATAATGATGATAATAATAATGATAACAACAATAATGATGTTAATAATAATGATAACAACAACAAACACAGTGCTGGTACTTATAATAACAACAGCAAACATAATGATAATACCAACAACAATGATAATAATAGTAATAACACCATTGTTGTTATCATCATTATCCTTAATTACCATAGGTATCACCATTATTATCATCATCATTATCGTTATTATTATCATTATCATTATCGTGATTTTTTTTTATCATTGTCATAAGCATCCTTCTTTTAATTTTCTTATCATTATTG
The DNA here is from genome assembly GCA_017312705.2 of Penaeus japonicus. Taxonomy (NCBI): domain Eukaryota; kingdom Metazoa; phylum Arthropoda; class Malacostraca; order Decapoda; family Penaeidae; genus Penaeus; species Penaeus japonicus. Next base: position 145,685 of record BOPN01003287.1, on the reverse strand, counting down.
ATGAGTTGTTGTTGTCAGTGTGGTTCTTATGATTTTATTTTTATAATAATGATGATGATGATTGTAGTGAAATAATGATTAGAATTAAAATGGTGATGATGATGCTTATGGCAATGATGCTATAATGATTATGGTAATATTGATGAGGATGAGGATGATGATAATGATAATGACAACACTTACGATGACAATGATAATTGGATGAATATGATAGTAATTGTTATAGTAATGACTATCATAATAATAATCATAATAATAATGATGATAATAGTAATGATAATGATAGTCATGATGATAGTAAACTAGTATTGATGATGCTATCACTATGATGCTAATGATGATAATGATATCAAAATGGTAATGAATATGATGATAACAATGATGACAATAATAACAATGTTACTGATATAATGATAATAAAAAAATAGAATTTGACTATAATAATGATAATTTGTAATAAGGATAATGCTAATAGTAATAATGATAATAAAGATAAAAGTAATACTGATGATAATGTTATTACTATTATTGTTATTGCTAGAAACATTAACAATAATAATTATCATAATGAAATGATGTTGATAATGATAAAGATAATGATGATGCTAGTGATAGAAATAATAATGATGATAAAGATAATGATTATAGTAAGAATAAGAATTATGATCATGATGCAGATGACAATGATACAAAAATAATGATAATGATAGGGATGGTGCTGATAATGAGGATAATGAGGATAATGAAAATGGTAATCATAGCAACAACAATAATATCAGTAGTAAAAATGATGATGATAATGATGATGGCGTTTATGGTTATGATCGTAATGATTAGAATTATAATAGTGATAATGGTAGTGATAATGATAATGATGATAATAATGATAATAATAATGATAATTATGATAACAATAATAATAATAATAATGATAATAGAATGATTATGATACTACTACTAATAATGGTATGATAATGACAATAATAATAATGATAATAATCATAATGATGACAGCAATGAAGATAACAATAAAAATAATAATAATGAAGATAACAAAAACAACAATTATCATTACAGTTATCATAGTATAAAAGGAACATTAACGACAGCACCTGTCAGCCATAAACAAAAGTTTCTTTTCTCTTACTGTCATGTACTGTCAACATCTTGTCATCTTTGTTTATGTACTTTAGCTGGAAGAGCTATTAAGAGTAATTCCCCACTTGGCAGTCGTCAGAGAAGAAGAGACTAAATTCATGTGATGAAGTTCCTTTCATGGACGGGGGGAGGGGGGGGTGAGAGAGAGAGAGAGGGGGAGGGGGATAGAGAGAGAGAGAGAGAGAGAGAGAGAGAGAGAGAGAGAGAGAGAGAGAGAGAGAGAGAGAGAGAGAGAGAGTTAGAGAGAGAGATTCATGTGATGAAGTTCATTTCATGGACGGAGAGATAGAGAGAGAGAGAGATAGATAGATAGAAAGAGAGAGAGAGAGAGAGAGAGAGAGAGAGAGAGAGAGAGAGAGAGAGAGAGAGAGAGAGAGAGAGAGAGAGAGAGAGAGAGAGAGAGAGAGAGTTTAGTAGAGTAGACATAAGTAGACAGAAGAAAAAGAGAGAGGGAGAAAATATTATGTTACAGCGTAGGCAGCCATGGTTGGGAATTTAAGTGTCGTTATCATTGCTGTATTTAGAAGTGTTATCAAATGTTTACTCATCATACGGATTTTTTTACCATAAATTTGTAAATATATATATATATATATATATATATATATATATATATATATATATATATATGTGTGTGTGTGTGTGTGTGTGTGTGTGTGTGTGTGTGTGTGTGTGTGTGTGTACATATATATATATACATATATATATATATATATATATATATATATATATATATATGTGTATATATGTATATATATATATATATATATATATATATATATATATATATATATATATATATATATATGTGTGTGTGTGTGTGTGTGTGTGTATGTGTGTGTGTGTGTGTATATATATATATATATATATATATATATATACATATATATATACATATATATATATATATACATATATATGTATATATATATATATATATATATATATATATATATATATATATATATGTGTGTGTGTGTGTGTGTGTGTGTGTGTGTGTGTGTATGTGTGTGTGTGTGTGTGAATGTGTGTGTGTGTATATAAACACACACACATACACACAAGCACAAATATAGTAATGCTAGTAAGAGTAACAAGATTTATTACTCCAGAAGTCTCCAATGCTCAGGGTTGATCCGCGAGGAATACAAGACACAAAGGCGCACATATCATTCTCCGCGCTCTCTGTCTCTCGACTGTCTCGGGACTGTCTCGCTCAGGGGCTCAGAGACACTGTTTCGGAATTATCACGTTTCTGAGACTGAACTGTCGCAGGACTGTTACGTGGCAGTTGAAAAACAGGCGTGTTGCTTGATTCCGTATTTTGTGTTTGTGCGGGATTTTGAGTGATAACAATATTCAAATCGAATGATGATAATGACGATGATAATGACTATGCTGATGACCAGGATGGTAGTAATAAGGATAATGATAATAATAATGATAATAAATGATATAATAATAATGATGGTAGTAATGAGGATAATAATGAAAATAATAATGATAATGATAATGATGATAATGATGATAATGATGATAACAATTAACAATACCAATGATAATAAATGATGATAATAATAATAGTAATAATAATAAAAATCATTATAATACGAATCGCGATGAAAAAAACAAAAACAAAAAAACAAACAAACAAAAAACAAACACCAAAGACAAAAAAAAAAAAAAAAAAATCTTGAGAAACCAAGAAGACGATACACCAAAGTCAACATAGCCATTGCTGCATAAATAAAGCAAGCAAAGCCGTGCCTCAGAATTCTCTCAGGATGAATCCCGCGCGAGCGACGCCGCGCCATGGCGAGAGTAATGCATCTAAATGTGTGACAAGAAGAAGAGAAGAAGAGGAAACGAGAATGAAAATGGAATAGGGATGAGGGTGAAGCGAGATGTCAGATCGGTCGTCCGTTTGTGAGATTTGTTTGAGTGTTGTTTTGTCTGTGAGATTGTTTGGGTAAAACAGCTGAGCATCGATCGACTAGTAAACAAACTGTTCTGATATTCTGTTAAGTGTGGGTGATTGGTTGGTGTGTATATGTGAATAAATGATGTATCAAAATTTTGTGTTATACTTACTTATATCATTATTAATCTGAGTTATAATGGCGATAAGAATTTAGTTTCGGAATTTTTCAAGGTCTGTTAGTTTATGTTATCATGGTAATTATTATTACGATGTTTTTTTTTTCTTTCTTTTTTTTTACTTTGATTAATTGATTATAGGTGACATTTTGATGGCTGTAGGTGAGATAAATAATAGTAATTGACTTTATTATTTAGATATCTTCCATATCGCTGTTGAATTAGTATCTTTGATAGTAACGGTAATGATTGTAATGTCAATGATGATAATGTCAATGATATTAATGATGATAGAAATGGTAACTTTGATAGTAATAATTGTAATGATAATGACGATGATAAAAATAGTAATGATAATTATAATAAATAACAAACATGATAATAACAATAATGATAAATATAATAATAATTCAGGATAGTGAAGAGGATAATAATAATAATAAAACTGATAACGATGACGTTGGCGACTAATATCAACAACAACAATATGAATCATGATTATATTAATAATGTGTGACAAACCGCAATATGATACAAATTGTTATCATTGTTGCTGTATCGTTGCCCTTTTTTTATCATTAGCATCATCTTTTTCTTCTACCTGTAACATTAAGGTTAATTATGACGAATGCAAAGGCAAAACAATCTATCCCTTTTATATGCACTTGCAGTGTCACCAACACACACAGAATTGGATCTATTGATGTCGTTGTGTCTAGTTTAAGAATTTGTGTAACGCACATAAACATCATTCTGACAGACCTAAGGACAGGAGAATGGAATAGTCAACTGGAAATATTTGACAAAATAAATCTATAATATATAAGAGACAAGGAGGACGAAGAAAAAAAGGCATACAGAAAATAATTAGAACAATATCCCAAATGACGGTTATCAATAAGCGCATATAGACGCCATCAAACAGTATAGATTAGATGAATAGATATAACCTAACCTATTGGTATAGAATTGCTAGACACACACACACACACACACA
>BOPN01003287.1:126433-128933 GCA_017312705.2 Penaeus japonicus | reverse complement strand
TTATTATTATTATTATTATTGTATTTATCTATTGCTGTTATTATTGTCGTCATTATTATTATCATTATCTATTAATGCTATTATTGTCGTCACTATTATAGTAAAGGTAATTATTATGCTGATGATAAGAATGATAATGAATATAAGAATTCATTATCATCATCATTATTATCATGATTACTGTAATTGTTGATTCCATATTTTATTATTAGTACATTATCTTATTATCATTACTACCAAAATCATTATTGTTATAATTACCATTATCATTGTTCTTATAGATAATTATTTTTATTATTACTATCATTACTGCAATTACTATTACTATCATTATAATGATTATCATTATTCTTTATTATCATTACTTACTATGATCGTTTTGTCATTATGATTATTGTTAATATCATTATTATTATAATTTTCATTATCATTATTACTAGTATGATTATTATAATAATTTGAAGTAGTAGTAGTAGAGGCGTTATTATTATAACCATTATCCTTATTATTGTCATTATTATCATCAGCATTATTGCTATCATCATCATTATCATTATAATTTTGTACAATTGTTTTTATCAATTTATCATCATCCTTATTTTTACTATTTTCACTATTATTATCATTATTGTTATTATCATTATTGTTCCAATTATAATGGCTATTATTATTATTGTTGCTATTATTATGATCACCTTTATGATTATCATCATTATTATAATTATTATTAGTAATAGTTGTATGATTATTACTATCATTAGAATTATTGTTCTATTATTGTTGTAGCTGTTATCATTGTTATCGTAACTTATATTATCACAATTATTTTACTACCATTATCATTGCTGTTACCATCAATATATTCATTTCTATGACTTTTCCCTTTCCATCTTCCACAAAATCCACATCAAATTTTAAATAATCGTCTTTCCACCCTTTCTTTCCCCAGACTGGCTACCTACGTACAGATAAGGACGAATATCTTATAGAACCTGTACGCAATCACGCCCGTACCGCCCACGAGCCCCACCCTCACCTTGTGTACAAGCGGTCTGCTCTCCCGTCGCACGCCCACGAACACCACTCCTGTGCTACTGAGGGTGAGTGTGAGAAGAGGAGAGAGAAAGAGGGAAGGAAGGAGGGAAAGAGGGAAGGAAGGAGGGAAAGAGGGAAGGAGGGAGGGAAAGAGGGAAGGAAGGAGGGATAGGGAGGGAAGAAGGGAGGGACAGGGAGGGAAGGAAGGAGGGAAAGAGGGAAGGAAGGAGGGATAGGGAGGGAAGAAGGGAGGGACAGGGAGGGAAGGAAGGAGGGAAAGAGGGAAGGAAGGAGGGAAGAGGGAAGGAAGGAGGGAAAGAGGGAAGGAAGGAGGGAAAGAGGGAAGGAAGGAGGGAAAGAGCGAAGGAAGGAGGGACAGGGAGGGAAGGAGGGAGGGAGAGGGAAGGGTGAGTGTGAAAAGGGGAAAGGGAGAGAGAAGGAGGGAGTGAGAGTGGAAGAGAAGGAGAGAGAGGGTGAGTGTGAAATGGGGAGAGGAATTAAAGGAAAACGAATATTCATAGAAAAACAAAGAAAAAGAAATAGATAAACATAATAAGACTTTTAAAAATGGAAATAAAGTTAGGATGCCATAAAGATTGAAAAAATAATGAGGCGTCCATCACATCGTAAAAAAAAGAAAAATCATATAGATAAACAAATCATTGACGAAAAAAATATAAACGATATAAAACCTCAAAAAATGCAATGAAAATTAAGCGTCCATCACACACAAAAAAATCTATTCACACACACACACACACACACACACACACACATATATATATATGTATATATATATATATATTGAACATAAGATACAAATAAAGATTAACAATAATAAAAAAAATATATAAAGAAGCAATAACAAAAATAAAAACAATGAAAAATAATAATCATCACTTTCTTCTAATATTACTTCGCCTCATAATTATCAGCAAATATCACGTTATGCAAAAGCTCCCTCTGTCGGCAATGGGCGTCGGAATAAGCCACGCCCCCTCATTTGCATATCTTTATGTGATTCCTTGTATGGAGATGAGGTGGGGGAGGGAGGGGGGGGGGGGAGAAGGAAGAGAGGAAGGGGGGAAATGAGAGGTGAGGGGAGGTAGGTTGGTTGAAGGAAGGAGTGAGGGAGAGAGAGGGAAGGAAGGAAGGAGAGGGAGTGAGAGAGAGAGAGAGAGAGAGAGAGAGAGAGAGAGAGAGAGAGACAGAGAGAGAGAGAGAAGAAGAAGAAGAAGAAGAAGAAGAAGAAGAAGGGGGAAGGAAGGAAAGGAGGAAGGGAGAAAGTAAAAATAGGGGAGAGAAAAAAAACAGAAAGAATGAAAGAATCAAATAAAGAAAAAGAAAAAGTAAGCAAGCAAGAATGAAACAAACAAACAAACAAAACAAACAAACAAAAGAAAATAGAAAAATAAAAAATACGAGAAAGACAAATGAGAAACAAAAAACAAAACAAAACAAAAAA
>BOPN01003287.1:71433-73933 GCA_017312705.2 Penaeus japonicus | reverse complement strand
ATATGATTTTATATTAAAAGTCTCGGATATGAGAAGGTCGATCTACTGCAGCGTCCTTGGAGTCTCTTCGTTTCCGTCCGCAGTGCTCGGCGGATTGCGGCGAGGGCGTCCAGTTCCGACGAGTGACGTGCTTGGGAGGCCTGGCGTGCCGCGAGAAGGACGAGCCAAAGAGCGTTAGGGAGTGCGAGGGCGACTGCCTTGAGCCAGAGGAGGAGACCTTGCCCGAGTACGAGTATGAGGGGACGATGCCCGAGGAGGACCTGGTCGCGGAAACTCTGCCGGATTATGAGACAACGTTGCCGGAATATACTCTGCCTGAATATACTGAAGTAGAACCAGTAACGCTGCCAGAGTACGAAGATAAAGGAAATATGGGAGATGTAGAGATGGAGAAAACCAAGGAGAAGAAGATGATTAAAGAAGAAGGAAAAGTAAAGGTGAGTGAAGAAGGCGAAAATAAGGAAAAAGAAGATGCGGAACAAAGAGATACAGAGGAAGGGAAATACGACAAAGATGAGAAGGAGGAAAGGAGTAAGAATCAAGAGAAGAAGGAGGAAGGGCTGAAAGGAAAGGAGAAAGAAAATTATGAAGGTAAAGGACACAAAAAGGAGGATACAGCACTAGAGTATGAGGAGGAGGAGGCAGTCCAGGAGTATGAAGATGATATGACCTTGTTAGAATATGAGGAGGAATTAGTTCCCAAGACTCTCCCTGAGTATACCCAACACGTACCCACGGATCCCCCTTCCACTGTTCCATCTACGACGACCACCGCTGCCACAGCCCCTACGGAAACGACAACCACTGCCGCAACTGTTGCCCCATCCACGACTTACACCACACCATCCTCCACCGCTGCTACTATCCTCGAGACAACTGAAACCCTTCCTGATGATCCAACGACTTCAGCCCATAACACAGAAAGAACAATGACGACAGATTTGACTTCCACAAGCGCTCCCGAAGCCACGCTGGGCTCTACTGCCGTGCCAACCACCCCTTCGATAACGACAATGGAAACTTCAACAGCGACGACCATGACCGACTCATCTATGTCTACCTTTGGCGATGAAGTGGACACAGCAACCACACCAGGTTCTCATACGCCGACGAACCAACCTGATCCCGTCGAAGGAAAACGCGCCGAAGACATTGGCGCCGAGGGAAGTTCCACGGACGGGCCTGAGCTTTCTAAAGATACGTTGGCGACACCAGAAACTTCAGAAATTCTAGAAGATAGTGTTATGAAGAGTGACCCTTCGCAAGAGCCTTTGATAAACGAAATTGACACTGATTCCAAACCGTCTCGGAGTGAGGCGGAGAATGACTCATCAAAAGCCCAACAGAAGCCGTCTTCTTCGCCAACCGAAGAAGAACTGGACGACCAAGCAGAGAGTCCGGGAAAGACAGTTTTGCAAAAGACCAAGAAGTTCGACAGAGTACCCGTCCCCTCTGAGGAACAGGAGGACGCAGAGGATGAAGCCACGGGTATAAAGGACACAACAGATCTGGAAGCAGCAACCTTGGGAGAAGAAGCAATAATAGCCGAAGAACCATCATTAATTGAAGAACCAACTGGCGTTGAAAAGTCGACATGGATCGAAGAGCCAACAGTGCTTGATTTTGAACAGGAGGACGAAGTAGGAGAGACTGGCGTCGAGGAAAAGAAGGAAGAAACCATCGAAAAGGAAGACGACGAAGAAGAAGATGGAGTAAAGGTCGAAGCAGAAAATGACGAAGAGGAAGAGAAAATAAAACCTGAAGTAGAAAACGACAATGTTGACGACGAATCGACGAACAAAGGAGACGAAGAGAAAAGACCCGAAGGCATCGCTGTGGACAAGATCGACCCCAGTGACTTCGAAGTGATCGAGATCGTGGAGGTCCCGAGCAAAGGGAAGAAAAAGAAGGACAGGAAGAAAGTCCTCATCCACAGCGGCGAGGAAGCCGTGGACGTCCTTCACAAGCTGGCCGAGGAGCAGATGTCTAAGCACACAACCTCAACAACGACAACCCCCAGACCACCCTATTACCAGTGGCATGCTGGCAACTGGTCCGAAGTATGTCCAACTTCTTCTTTTGGTACTTACGAACTTTTCTGTCATATGATATCCTTACGCCTGACATTTCTCTCCTTATTACGTATTAGATGACCCTAGACTAAAAACAGAATCGAGTTCGAACGGTAGTAGTAACAACGCCCTTCAACTACCTCTTACAGTGTAGCGTGCAGTGTGGGGGAGGCGTGAGTACGCGAACTGTGCAGTGTCGAGACCAGGTCACCGCAACTCTTGCAGATCCACGTTTGTGTGACCTGTTCCCACCTGTCGACCTCAAGTCCTGCAACGTCGTGAGTAACCTTCTTATTTGGTGTGTGTGTGTGTGTGTGTGTGTGCGTGTGTGTGTGTGTGTGTGTGTGTGTGTGTGTGTGTGTGTGTGTGTGTGTGTGTGTGTGTGTGTGTGTGTGTGTGTGTGTGTGTGTTCCAGAGAGAGAAGGTAA
>BOPN01003287.1:63933-66433 GCA_017312705.2 Penaeus japonicus | reverse complement strand
CACAGAGGAACATTCAGTGTTTTCTTCTCGTGAGAAAATGCTGAAGTTTAAAACCTAAACATAAATGTTCTAAGCCTACGAAAGCAATATCCTTTCACGAAATCTGCAGAATAAAGACATCGTCAGCCAGCGCATGTAACCGCCAAGGTAGCGAAGTCACTATGCACACACTTGTCGTATTGTTCAGACTGCATAATTCGCACGTCAAGATACGCACAATCCTCAAAAAAAAAAAAAAAAAAAAAAAAAAAAAAAAAAAAAAAAAAAAAAAAAAAAAAAAAAAAAAAAAAAAAAAAACGGACGAGGGAAAATACTGTCCACTGAACAATTGTAAACATAAATATAAGGTGTTTCTTTTTTATGAATAAGATGGAACACGTGCATCTCGTAGCCTTGGTGTGATTATCGTTCATCATGCAATCCCGTGAACCCGAGGCTATATATATACCCCTCGAGTGAGGTTGCCGGATCGTGGTCTGAGTCACAGCGAGAGTAGTATGTCACGTTTCCACTATGATTTTTTAAGAGGGCGACCCTTGCCAGATAGATCTTGCAGGGGCCGTCGATGGGCGTAAGTGTACAGCAAGAGTTAGAGTTTCCTTAATCCAAGACACGTCGAAGAGTTTGGCCTCAATACGTGTTCTTTCCTTCCACGTTTTTTTTTTTTTTTTTTTTTTTTTTTTTTTTTTTTTTTTTTTAGCTGTGGCAAAAGGCAAAGAGGTGAAGCGTGTTAGATTTTTTTTTTTTTTTTTTTAATATCTTGTTTTTTTTCCTTCGTGTTTCAGACATGAATGTACGCCCACGCGTCTCTAGATCTCAGTTTTATATACCATGCGTTGAAAAAAAGATTCACTAGAAATGAATAAAACTGCGATGCTCTGTTTTTTTGTACAAAATACCTTTTTTTTTTTTTAGATTTAGTCAGTGAATACTTCCCTGTTTTTTTATAATAATTATTTTCATCATTGTATATTTATTACTTTTTTTCTTCTTCTGCACAGTACTGAATGTATGGAAGAAGACAAAGATAGAAAGTATCTAAAAAAAGAAAAAAGAAAAAAATGACAAAGGCTCAGATTAGAAGCACTTTCAAGAATGCTTTACTTCGGATTCATTTTATTTTCTGAGATAGTAATCCTTCAGACAAACACCCAACCACGAATGAATAGAGGCTAAAGAAAAGTTAATAAAGTGTCGTAGTGTTTCCCACGAATATGTTTAACGTAAATAGAAATAACACGACGATAATGGAGAAGTCTACCCTCACGCTCTGCGCAACATATACACACACAGTGACAGAGACATGTTTGGAAAAAGCTTTTGAATTCTTCCCCCTTTTGAAAGTCTTGCTTTTTCGTTGCCAATATCAGCTGATTTGCTAAAAACAACTACCTGATGGTTAGTACAATGGAGGTACACGTGGACGAATAAAAACTCTTGTTCAGATTATTTTCATCATTACTTTTATTTTTTTTTATTGATATTATCATTATTATTATCATTATTATTATCAGTTATTATCGTTATTATTATCATTATTATTATTATTATCATTATCATTATTGCTATCTTTATTTTCAATATTATTATCAATGTCAAAATCAATAAGATTTTGATGATTATGATTATCATTTTGATATTGATGATGATTATTATTATTATCATTATCAATGTTATCATCAGTATCATCATCATCATTATTATTAATATGATTATCATATTTTATTTTGCTGTACAATGTATTTACTTTCTTTAATTAATTCATCATATAAGTCCTTTTCCAAATAGTCATTTTAAAGGGAAGGGGATATTGTATCCCTGTGTTTATATGTGTTATTATAAACGAACACAGAAATTATATTACATATATTTATCTTCCTTCATGTGTAAGAAATTTAATCGGCGGAAGAAACAAGCAAAGTTCTTGAATATCGTAAACATATAACAAAAAAACAGTAATATTAATAGGAGGAAATAAAAACTGTACAAAAAAACAAAGATGAAATCACATGAAGAAAATGCTCAACTAAGGTAAACAAACAAACAAGCAGGTAAGGAAGTTTGAATCAAGCAACAAACAAGCATTTTTTTTTTTTTTTTTTTTTTTTTTTGCAACAAAGAGAAGGATGACATTTGCATATGTAAGTGGATTCATGTGGATGTTTTTTTTAAGATTTGATGTAACAAATATTAGTTATCAGAAGCTTGGGATAATTTGAGGATGCAGAAATAACTTGATATTCAATGAAACTAAACAGATGGATATGTTATGGTTGATTTATCTACAAAGAGATGTAACCAAAACAAGGCAAAACAAAACAAAACAAAACAAAAAAAAAAGAATTGCTATACGAACGAAAGAGGGGCTGATAATGACAATAATGAATTAATATGATACCTTATATAATGATAGAAACACAACATCAATATCGAAAGAGAAACAAAAGAGAAAAAAGAGGCAAAAGAACGTATAAAAACAACAACAACAGAAACAAGAACA
>BOPN01003287.1:41433-43933 GCA_017312705.2 Penaeus japonicus | reverse complement strand
AAAAAAAAAAAAAAAAAAAAAAAAAAAAAAAAACAATCTAAATGGTAAAGAGACATATACCGTTAATAAGATAGTGCTTGCAACAGATGGCACTGTGATGCAATAAGGTGAAGAAATAAACAACACAAAAGTACTGCCACAGAGACCAAGAATGACTGGCATTTGTGACCTTAAGCTCGAGCACTTTAATCCGCATATCAGGATCAAAATCTTCAAATGTCAATTCGTCTTAAATAGAAAGGAGAAATTATACGTCTAGCAGCTTATGTTCCCTCGACGTCAATAATCTATTAATCTATTAAACTATTAATTTTTGTTTTATAATGATGATGACAATGATTCTACTATTACTACTGCTAATATAACTAATGGTGATAATGGTAATAGAAATGATAATGACAAAAAATAGTAATAACAATAATAATGAAAATTATGATGATAATGGTAATTATCATTAATGTTATGATTCTAGTATCCCTATCATAATTACTATTGTTATCATTACTATTATTACCATTATCATAATATCATAATTGTGCTATTATCATCATCTATATGATTATCTTCATTGTCATTATTAATATAATCATTATTACTGTTATTATCATTGTTATTACCATTATTATTATCATCATAATTACCATCATTATCATCATTATCATTATTTTTATGATTATGAGTGTTATTATTATCATCATTATCATAATTATTATTATTATCATAATCTTTATTATCATCATTACTATTACTACCACTACCATTATTATCAGCATTACCAATATCATTATCATCATCATCCTTATAACCATTATCATCATCAGCATCGTTTTTTAATACTCTTATTGATATATATCTATTGCCATCATCGTCATACCTATCATTATTATCCTTATCATAATTATTAATAATTATTATAATCTTTATAATTATCATAATAATTATAATCTTTATAATTATCATAATAATTATAATCTTGATTAATTTCATCCATGTCAGCATGATATTCGCGAAAAGAAGAATAAAAAGACTCTCACAAGAACAAGATGGAACAACTTTTAATTAATAATTGAACTTCAGATTCAGTTATCCTGATTAACCAGAGTCCTTAGGAAGATCCAAGTCTCCTTGTTTCTTTTAATCCCCTTTTTCTGTCTCTTTTTTTTCCCCCTCTTTGCTATGTCTGTCTTTCTTTATTTCGTTCTATCTTTCTATCTGTCTTTCATTCTTTCTTTTTCTCTGTGTCTCTGTGTTTGTTTGTCTGTATGTCTCTGCCTCTGTCTGTCTCTGTCCTTCCTCTATATATATTTCTTTCTCTCTCTCTTTCTCTCTCTTTCTCTCTCTCTCTCTCTCCCTACCTCCCTCTCTCTCTCTCTCTCTCTCTCTCTCTCTCTCTCTCTCTATCTATCTGTCTATCTCTCTCTTTCTTTACTACCATTATCATCATCATGACAATAACAGTTATAATGATAATGTTGACAATAGTAATAATAATGATAGTAACATTAATGATAGTAACAATTATGATAATAATGATAATAGCAATAGCAATGATAACAATGATGATGATGGTGATTACAATAATGTTGATAACATTAATGATAATGATGATAACGATAATAATAATTATTATAATAATGCTATTGATAATAATGATGTTGCTGCTGATGATGATGATGATGAGGAGGAGGAGGTGTAGGAGGAAGAGGATAATGATAATGATAATAATGATAATGATAATAATAGTAATAGTAAAAAGAAAAATAAATAAGTAAATAAAAAAATGATAACAATAATGTTAATAATTATAATAACAATAATAATAATGATGATGATGACAATAGTGATAGAAATGGCAGAAGATGGAGATGATAATGATTATGAAAAAAATGATAATGTTATGTCTATGACCAACACAAGGACAGCCGTAAATTACAATAATCCCAACACGCCAGGCAACCAGGCGGTAACATCAGAATAGAAAGAAGCATGTAGTCATTTCTAAGGCCAAAGTAAGGCACAATGACATACTCGTCGTTAACATGAAAGGAGAGAAGATACTTTAACTTGAGTAAGCCAACAGGACCTCACATCGTGCTACTGTGACAATAACACGAGGCGCCATTTTAACAGCCTTCATAGCCGGTGTCGCTGTATGAGTTATTATCACGGATGTTTTGGTAATGTGCGGGTGTTGAGGCTATTTTTATCATGGGAGCTTATTATGATGATACTTCAAAGTATGAAGTTTTTTTTTCTGTCTTTAGCTTATGGTCTATGATCATATTCATGTTGGGTCATTATTTTAGCTACGGTCTGGAAGTAATAATGGTATTAAAAGGGATAATAATATCATTACTAAAAAGATACAGGCTTTACAGGAAAATCGACTAATATGTTTTATGAATATTAAACCTTCTACTTGTTTACACCAATTTCTAGAGATTTAAACACCTATAAATTCTTATAATAAACACTAACGCTAATTATGCATGTATTCTTC
>BOPN01003287.1:7500-13797 GCA_017312705.2 Penaeus japonicus | reverse complement strand
AAAACACACATCCACGAACATCCACGTCCAACAAACACATCATCCCATAAACATACACATCCCATAATGTATGCATATGTATACATCCCATCGTCCTTAAGGATGGAGAGAGAGCAGTGAAGGTCACTCGAGACAGATTTATGTGGTGATCATCTTTTTTTTTCATGGTCGTCTTCATTAAGCCAACCTTCGTCCCGTCTCGCTGTACTGGGTTAAGGTCACTAATGCATCGCCCTGTCTCTTGAAATGCCTGGCTGTTTGGCTGTGGATGGGAATGATTTTCTGTCTGTATGGCTGTGGATCTGACTGGCTTTCTGTCTGTTTGGCTGTGGATCTGACTGGTTTTCTGTCTGTTTTGTCGGTGGATCTGATCTGGTTTTCTGTCTGTTTGAATGTGGATCTGACTGGTTTTCTGTCTGTCTGTCAGTGGATCTGACTGGCTTTCTGTCTGTCTGTCGGTGGATTTGTCTGGCTTTCTGTCTGATTGCCTGTGGATCTGACTGGCTTTCTGTCTGATTGTCTGTGGATCTGACTGGCTTTCTGTCTGTATGGCTGTGGATCTGACTGGCTTTCTGTCTGTTTGGCTGTGGATCTGACTGGCTTTCTATCTGTCTTACCGGTGGATCTGATTTTTGTCTGTTTGGATGTGGATCTGACTGGGTTTCTGTCTGTTTGGCTGTGGATCTGACTGGCTTTCTGTCTGTTTGGCTGTGGATCTGACTGGCTTTCTGTCTGTTTGGCTGTGGATCTGACTGGCTTTCTGTCTATTTGGCTGTGGATCTGACTGGCTTTCTGTCTGTTTGGCTGTGGATCTGACTGGCTTTCTGTCTGTCTTGTCGGTGGATCTGATTTTTGTCTGTTTGGATGTGGGTCTGACTAGCTTTCTGTCTGTTTGGCTGTGGATCTGACTGGCTTTTTGTCTGTTTGGATGTGGATCTAACTGACTTTCTGTCTGTCTTGTCGGTGGATCTGATTTTTGTCTGTATGGCTGTGGATCTGACTAGCTTTCTGTCTGTTTGGCTGTGGATCTGACTGGCTCTCTGTCTGCTGTCTGTTTCTTTTTGTATAACAGTCTGCCTATTCTGTTCCTTTTTAGTAATAAGAGAATTAATGGTGTGGAAAATTATTAAACTGATTCATAATTTTCTTCATAACGATGATTCGAAATAATGAATGTAATGATAATTAGAATTGTATTATGTAATATCGTAATAACCATAAAAGTAATTATGATGGTAATACATAAGAGAAGTGATAACAAGAAAACATATAATAACATATCTATTAGTGACGGCTTGCATATATAAATGCAGTGGTGGTTATGAAATGAAAATTAAAGATTATCCCATTTTGATTTAAACATTTCTAAAACCTTGTCATTATGCCAAAATCTGGAGAAATCCTGATTTTTCTCGATATCTGACATAACTAAAATAGAGGAACATGATGCAGCAAGTATTTATAACAATAACCTTGAACTTTCTTTCAACTCATGCGCATAACTTGTTTCTTTTATTTTCGATAAATTTGTAGGTAACGTCACATGTGAATGCCAATGTGAATGTGAATATCGAAAATTATACATATATACTGGGAATAGCTAGAAATTAAAGTATAACTAGGAATGAATAGAGTGTAACAGTATAAATCCCGATTTTATGCTATCGTTCTGTTTATTTTTTATGGAGTTTGTGACACTTCTGACCGAGAACCTATTGGAAAGGTTAAAAGAAAGTGAATTCTAAATCCGATAATACTGTTACTTGGACATGTGAAAGAACATGTCTTAAAATCATTAATGCTTACAATATGAAGTTAATCGGTATAGCAGCTTCAAAATGATTTTGACTCGTAGAACCAATTCCTGGTTTCCTGCATCACGCCCGATTTCAAGGACAGCTAAGTTGCAAAAATTCCCCTAAAAAAGGTATAACACAGTAGAGTCTTGCTGGTAGAAAAAGTAGACATAAAGATACAAAGACAAAAAAAGAAAGAAAGAAAAAAACAAAAAAACTACCCGGCATTTAGACATCGTTTATTTACAACTGTCATTCCCGCTCAACCCCGCTAAAACGAACTCACTCTCTCCCAGCACGCCTGTCTATCCACATTTTCCATATCTTGTCACCATCTTTGACTAAGGTGACTTAGTGTATAGTGGATCTCTGGAGGAATTCCGCTCAAGGTGAATTACCACCGACAGCCTCCCTTATACGTGAGACTTATCTCCTCCCTTCGCAATTCAGGATAATTCGATTCCTGAATTTGCATAGGCCTATGACACTTATTACGTGGTGTATTAGAGACGTTTTCTAAGAACGGAATGGCGCTACAACAGAGCTTGTGAGACAGGATCACTAGATCTATAGTCTGGTCTTTGGTCCTATAAGTCATTAGAAATTCCATCAATATTCAAATAATACAAATTAAAGTTAATTATAGGGGTAATACCAGTAATGTTAATGATAGTAATGATGCTAAGATAAGTCAAAATCGTTAGTACTGTTATCAGCATCATCCTCGATACTCGCTTATTATCGTTATCATCATCATTGTTATCATTATTACCATAATTATTAACGTCATCCTTTTCATTATTGCTATCATCGTTAATGATATCATCCTTATCATTAGCACTGCCATCATCAGTTTACGAAATTTTGTTTATCTTACATAATTATGTACGGTCTGGAATGCTTAATCCTTTTTTTTTTCATCACAATTCTATCGACTTATTTCCCAAACTCCAACATAACATGGTATTATTATTATTATTGCTATTATCATTGTTGTTATTATTATCATTATCATCGTTATTATTTTCATAATCATTATCATTATCATTTATTACCATCATCATCGTTATTATTATTGTTATCATTATTGTCGTTATCATAATTATATCGTATTCTGATTATTACTATCATTATTATTGTTGATATTATTATTGTTATTGTTATCATTATTATTATCATTGCCATTAATATCAATATCATTATCATTGTTACCATTGTTAGTAGCAGTAGTATTAATATTAGTGGTAGTATTGTCATCCTCATTATTAATATTATGATCATCATTATCATCAACATTATCATCATTATATAATTGTTGTCAGAATTGTAATTACTATAGTCTTTGCCAACACCACCATGGTTATCCTTAATTAATATCATAGACAGTTCCATCATTAAAATCATATCCATCGCTCGAATCCTTACCACCAATATCTTTCTTGCGTTTTACCGTTATTATTATTTTCATGGTCATTATTTTCATTAACTTTATCAATTTTATAAGCAATTGTATCACATCATATAAGACACAACAACAACACTGAATCCAAACCATCTTAGATTATATCTACATTTAAATTTAACTACAGTAATATCGCTAAATAGGCACATGACGTCACAGCACAAAGAAAGATTTTATCATAATTTATTTATCTTATAGTGACACTACAATGTATACGCAAGGAGATGATCCACCTAATGTTTGCCATGACCTCATAACCCCTCTCCCTCCTTCCCTCCTGCCCCCCTACCCCCCCTACTCCTCTCTTTAACCCCCCCTCCTACCTCCTACCCCCCCTACTCCTCTCTTTAACCCCCCCCTCCTACCTCCTACCCCCTACCCCCCCTACTCCTCTCTTTAACCCCTCCCTCCTTCCCTCCTGCCCCCCTACCCCCCCCTACTCCTCTCTTTAACCCCCCTCCCCCCCACCCCCCTTCGTATGTCGTCATGCCTTCGGATTCACGAACGCACGCATACGCGAATGCGCATGTATGCTGAGGGTTCTCGCTTAGGAAAACGATATTTTGTGGTAAGAAATTCTAGTTTTTGGGTGAGTTGATGTGGATATGTGGAAGGTGGATATGTAATAAGCCAAATAAGGTAAATACCAGATTATACTTTATTATATAGTCACAGGCCGACATCCACATCGGTAAAACATATAATACACAGACTATATTACACATCGAAAACGCTTAAACATTTCGTCGAAATATATTTCTACAAACTCGGTTCTTACAAAAAAAAAAGTAGAGAAAAAAGAAAAAGAAATAGAAGAAAACTGGTTCTTTAAAAAAAAAGTAGAGAAAAAAGAAAAAGAAATAGAAGAAAACTGGTTCTTTAAAAAAAGTAGAGAAAAAAGAAAAAGAAATAGAAGAAAACCGGTATCAATCATCCAAAAGTGGAACCAAAATATCATGACCCAGCGCCCTTCGCACGCCATTTGCAAAAATCTTTTCTCGAAACAAAATTCAACTCGCCGATGTGGTCTTCCATCTTTGGAGGTTCAGGCCAGCCTCGTTACTAGTTTTTTTCTTTTTATTTATGTTTTTTTTTTTTTTTTTTTTTTTTTTTTTTTTTTTTTTTTTTTTTTTCTTTGAAGTCCATTTTTATTTATTTACTTTTTTTTTTTAGTCCATTCTCTTCTTTTTTCTTTTCTTTTTTTTTTCTTTGGAGTCCAATTTCTTCTTTTTTCTTTTATTTTTTTTTCTTTTGAGTCCATTCTCTTCTTTTTTCTTTTGTTTTTTTTTTCTTTGGAGTCCATTCTCTTCTTTTTTCTTTCTTTTTTTTCTTTTTTTCTTTGGAGTCCAATTTCTTCTTTTTTCTTTTCTTTTTTTTCTTTTTTTCTTTGGAGTCCATTCTCTTCTTTTTCTTTTCTTTTTTTTTCTTTTGGAGTCCATTCTTCTTTTTCTTTCTTTTTCTTTGGAGTCCATTCTCTTTTTTTTCTTTTTTTTTTCTTTGGAGTCCATTCTCTTCTTTTCTTTTTTTTCTTTTGGAGTCCATTCTCTTCTTTTTCTTTTTCTTTGGAGTCCATTCCTCTT
The DNA here is from genome assembly GCA_017312705.2 of Penaeus japonicus. Classification (NCBI taxonomy): domain Eukaryota; kingdom Metazoa; phylum Arthropoda; class Malacostraca; order Decapoda; family Penaeidae; genus Penaeus; species Penaeus japonicus. Next base: position 8,959 of record BOPN01003287.1, on the reverse strand, counting down.
TTTCTTTTCTTTTTTCGGAGTCCATTCCTCTTCTTTTTTCTTTTCTTTTTTTTCTTGGAGTCCATTCTCTTTTTCTTTCTTTTTCTTTGGAGTCCATTCTCTTCTTTTTTCTTTCTTTTTTTGAGTCCATTCTTCTTTTCTTTTTTTCTTTTTCTTTGGAGTCCATTCTCTTTTTCTTTTTTTTGAGTCCATTCTCTTCTTTTTCTTTTTTTCTTTTTTCTTTGGAGTCCATTCTCTTTTTTTCTTTTTCTTTTCTTTTTTTTTTCTTTCTTTGGAGTCCATTCTCTTTTTTTTTTTTTTTTTTTTCTTTGGAGTCCATTCTCTTTTTTTCTTTTTTTTCTTTTCTTTTGAGTCCATTCTTTCTTTTTTTTCTTTTGGAGTCCATTCTTCTTTTTCTTTTTTTTCTTTTTTTTTTCTTGATTCATTCTTCTTTTTCTTTTTTTTTTCTTTTCTTTTGAGTCCATTCTCTTTCTTTTTTTTTTTCTTGAGTCCATTCTCTTCTTTTTCTTCTTTTTTTTTCTTTTTTTTTTCTTTGGAGTCCATTCTCTTCTTTTTTCTTTTTTTTTTTTTTTTTTTTGGAGTCCATTCTCTTCTTTTTTTTTTTTTTTTTTTTTTTTTTCTTTGGAGTCCATTCTCTTCTTTTTTCTTTTTTTCTTTTGAAAGTCCATTCTCTTCTTTTTCTTTTTTCTTTCTTTGGAGTCCATTCTCTTCTTTTCTTTTTTTTCTTTGTTCATTCTCTTCTTTTTTCTTTTTTTTCTTTGGAGTCCATTCTTCTTCTTTTTTTTCTTTTCTTTCTTTGGAGTCCATTCTCTTCTTTTCTTTTTTTTCTTTGAGTCCATTCTCTTCTTTTTCTTTTTCTTTTTCTTTTGAGCCCATTCTCTTCTTTTCTTTTTTTTTCTTTGGAGTCCATTCTCTTCTTTTTCTTTCCTTTTTTTTCTTTGGAGTCCATTCTCTTCTTTTTTCTTTCTTTTTTTTCTTTGAGTCCTTTCTCTTCTTTTCTTTTTTTTTTTTTTTCTTTTTTTTTTTTTTTTTTTTTTTTTTTTTTTTTTTTTTTTTTTTTTTTTTTTTTTTTTTGGAGTCCATTCTCTTCTTTTTTTTTTTTTTTTTTTTTTTCTTTGGAGTCCATTCTCTTCTTTTTTCTTTTTTTTTTTTCTTTGGAGTCCATTCTCTTCTTTTTTTTTTTTTTTTTTTCTTTGGTGTCCATTCTTTTTTTTTTTTTTTTTTTTTTTTTTTTTTTTTTTTTTTTTTTTTTTTTTTTTTTTTTTTTTTTTTTTTCTTTGTTGTCCTTTCTCTTCTTTTTTTTTTTTCTTTTTTTTTCTTTGGAGTCCATTCTCTTCTTTTTTCTTTTCTTTTTTTCTTTGGAGTCCATTCTCTTCTTTTTTCTTTTTTTTTGAGTCCATTCTCTTCTTTTTTCTTTTTTTTTTTTTTTTTTTCTTTGGAGTCCATTCTCTTCTTTTTT
>BOPN01003286.1:162500-167265 GCA_017312705.2 Penaeus japonicus | reverse complement strand
TTTCATGCATCATGATTTATTACTTTACAATTCGCCTAATTCTAAATGCTTTAAAAATACGTATCTCCCTTGCTTCTGCGCATGCGCGGTTGTATAGTTCTTCTCCTAACCCCTTGGATCAGTTACCCCATTTCGCCAAAGCTCTTCCTTGAATGAGCACTGGATACACTTGCTCGTGAGATTTTTCAGCTTTCTGTACATCTAGACAATTCTATTTTTTCGTTAATCAGTGCAGGTAATACATATTTGCTATCTATTCTAGATTATTTAACAATGCAGCCTTTTAAAACGAATGGATATATGGATATCGGCCTGTCGGAAGTGTTGTAACCTGACCAGAGCCAGCATTCAGGTGGAATTATTCCAGCATTTGTGGCCATTTGAAACAATAGTTTCCATAGGAATACAAAAAATCCTCTAAGCCCTGGCAACGTATTTTATGTATAAATATCTATAGATATATTTTGTTTGTTGAAGTTTGTGTGTACATATATATATTCAAAAAGAAAGAAAGAAAGAAAGAAAAGAAAAAAGAAAGAAAGAAAGAAAAAAAATATATACATATATATATATATATATATATATATATATATATATATATATATATATATATATATATATATATGTGTGTTTGTGTGTGTGTGTGTGTATATACATATATATAAACTATTAATGTAGAATGAATAGCTAGTATTTTATTTCTAGTTTTATTTGGCTTCCTTTCATTCATCATGATTTATTCTTTACAATTCGCCTAATTTTAAATGCCTTAAGAACATGTATCTCCCTTGCTTCTGCGCATGCGCGCTTGTATAGTATTTCTCCTAACCCCTTGGATCAGTTACCCCATTTCGCCAAAGCTCTTCCTTGAATGAGCACTAGATATACCTGCTCTTGAGTTTTTTTTGCTTTTTGTACATCTAGATAAATCTATCCTTTCGATGATTAGTGCGGGTAATACATATGAGCAATCTATTTATTCTAGATTATTTAACAATGCAGCCTTTTAAAATGAATGGATATATGGAGTCTCATATCGACGACAGATTCTCTTAACAACTACTACTGTTATTTATGTGCGTGTGTATTTAATAAAAATACAATATCAGTATAAATTATTGCTAAAATCTTACTCGATATCATTAAATCAACACATATATTTTTTCTTCCTTTCTGATAACAACAAATTATTTTAGCAGGTTTTACTTTCTTTTGTTACCAGTATTTCCCGATGCAGTTATCCTCAGCTGGACCTGGAGTGGGCGGGCGTAACGAGGATAGTCGCCTGTGATTGGTCATCTAATTTTCCGAAATATAGGAGACCTACAGTTATTTCGTAATGAACGATAAACATTTGCTTCTGTGTATATGATTTATCCTATTTTTACTATATCGTTCGGCCGAAGTTGTGTCCACATTTTAGTGATCCACGGAAATGCAAGAGTGACAATAAGAAAAACAAATAAAAAGCTTTAGGTAGTTCAGGCATTGCCCACCTTCTCCCGGCATTACCGACGTCCTTGGAAGGAGAACTATGCGTGTGTAGGGGGGATTATATGTTATGATATATTGGGTACAAAGTGTTATGTCATACTAGGTAAATGCTCCCCATCCTGAACTTATTTTGTACATGTATTTTATGACTTAGGATTAAACTTAGGCACAAAAAAACGCATGCACGCACACACACACAAACACACATGCACTGTGCATGCAAATCCGTTTCCATTCAAAGTAAACACGGCAGCTTTTGAAGGTAGATCATAGACCTCAGGCAATTATCTCGTATAGATTTGACTGGCTGCACAGATAAGTATACAGGGGAGAGGATCGAGAGTAGAGACTAGGGCATTTGTTGCATATCTTATTTGATATCTCGATGTCGAATAAAAATTAGATCATATTATTACAAATCAAAATACTATATTGGCTACATTATACCTTCGCACTAAATATAAAGAATGTTATAACTATATAACATGGCATGGAAGTTCTGATGGCATATAGAGTGGCGAAAAAGGTTTTCTGGTATGTATACCATGGTGACTTAATCTTGTTCTTATATTTGTCTATTGTGCCATACCCAACGATACCCGGCGACTGATTAGATACGCGTTGCTATTTATTACTATCAACAATCGTCAGTGGCAAGCAGGGATCAATGTAGGTTTTGAATTCAGGAACTTCAGAGAAAATCTAGTGAAATGCTGAAATACAGCAACATAGACGAAATCATTTACCAATACATTAAGATCACAATCTAGTCAAATATTCTCCGCATCGATTTCTCACTCGGAAGTTATACCATGTTCCTGTAAATTTTGTAGAGCAGTTGATAAGTCTCACGGCTCATCTGGGCGATAAAGTCCTCTCGGGTCAGCCGACACCGCATGGAGAAGTTGCACAGATAGAGGGATGCGTGATTGGACTTTATTCCCAAATGAGTGATCGAGACGCGGGGCTTCCAATCACCGCTGCTCTAATCTGTGGAATTTCTCTTTGCAGGATGTGGCGTTTGACGGCGACGCTGCTGGTGCTGGCTCTGGCTTCGGCCGAACCCATGGGTTACAATTACCCGGAACCCGATAACGGATACCTTCCTCCCGCTGAATGCAAAGTTGCTCCTGTCACCTCCGTGGTCTACAACACTCAGGTTCAGACCTCGCTCCGTGTCCAGACCATCAATCAAGTCAATACTCAGTACAGAACCACAACCATTGTCAGGCAACAGGTGGTACCAACCACTCTTTTCCAAACTCGTGTCCAAACGCAGGTTCAGTATCAGACCAGTATTGTTCAACGGACAAGCATTCGTGCTGTTGACAGGTTTGTCACCCAAACTGTTCCAAGTCCACCTGTTGTACAAACTCGTTTTGTCACTTCAACCCGTGTGGTACCACAGGTTAACTACGTCACTCGTACTCAAGTACAGACACAAGTAGTTCCCGTCGAGGTGACCAGTACTCAGGTTAGGACTGTTATCCAGCCAGTTACTAATTACGAGACACAGGTGAGACAAGCGACACGTGTCCTTACTATCCCAGGCCGTGATGTTGTACAAACTCGTGTTCAAACTGTTGTTCAGACCTCCGTTGTACGGAGCCAACAGCCAGATAACACCCGTTTTGTAACATCGACACGTGTGCAACAACTGGTACAGACTTCTGTTGTCCGTGGACAGGACGTAATAAGAACTACCGTTGCTCAGCGTCAGCAGGTCATTCCTTTCACATCTGTCAACACACGTTACGAGAATGCATTTGCTACTCGTGAACAGGTGGTGACTAGAACCAATATAGCTACCCAGACACGTATCCAGACACAGGTAGTACCACAGGAGGTGGTCCGTACTCAGGTGGTTCCCACCACTATCTACACCACTCTCTTTGAGACCCGTGTTCAGCCCTTCACTCAGGTACAGACTGTTGTCAGAACCCAATACGTCACACCTGTCCCCGTCGTACAAACCCGTCAGGAAGTCCGAACCTCTGTGGTCCAAGTACCCGGCCAAGATCGCGTCGTTAACCGGGAGGTGGTACAGACCCAGCAGAGACAGGAGTTTGTCTACCGCACAGTCAACCAGCCTCGCCAAGTTACTGTCACTCAGACTGTTACTTCTTCTTGTGGATATAATTATGATGCTCCAGCTGTTCCCTTCAATTTCTAAAGAGAGATAAAAAAAAAATAGTGTGCGCTATTTTATTGATCAACATTTTGATATTCATCAATGCCATGTTAAAGGTTTATAAACTATGTAGTCCTTTCAATGAAATCTGTTTACATAACTTCGTAATATTACCATCGTTCCCTGTGAGGTCTACATGACTATAAATGTAAAATACACTCCATTATATTGAAGCCAAACTTTTTATTGTTACCTCTGTATAAAAGACATTTCAACAAAGAAAAGGCATTCCATAGTAAGTATTTTCTAACTCGTTATTTTGCCCACATATGCTATTGATTCAATATTCTTACGTGATGCCTTTTTTAAAAGATGTTCTTAGTTTAGGTATAATCTTTTATTATTATCATTATCATTATTATTATTCGATTTCGTATTAGTAATCAACCCTTGTAATAATATTGTTGTATTGCTTAGGATGCGGGCGCTGCTGTTCTCCCTGCTGATCGGCTGCGCCTTCGGGGCGACTCTGGAAAAGCCTCGCCGTCTGGTCTTCGGAAGTCGCCTAAACCTGGAGTCCTCCTACTTGCCACCAAAGGAGGAAGCCGACTGCAAGCCATCTGTCGTTTATCGCACACAGATCCAGTATTCTACCTTAGTCGTCCCCTCAACCGTCTACAATAGAGATGTTCAGTACCTCACACAAACCTCCGTGCGCACTCAGCAAGTGTTCACCACCTTATACTCACAGATTGTCCGCACTCAGCAGGTTCCTTCAGTGCGATACCAAACGGTCACTGTCACTCGCACTCAGGACAACGTCCGCACACAAGTGGTCACTCTCCCTCCTCAGATCAACTATGTAACTCGTACTCAACAGAGTGTCAGGACCCAAGTGCAGTACCAGACTAGGTATGAGACTCGCGTCCAGCAGGTGCCAACTACCTTCGTTAGAAACGTCGTCTCTACACAGGTGGTACCTCAGCAGGTGGTCAGTACCGTCTACAGAACACAGACAGTTGTAAGGTCCCAGCAGTTACCAGATAAGACTCGCATTGTACCCAGCACTCAGTACAGCACTCGTTATTCTACTATGATCGTACCTGCCCAGGACGTCGTCAGGACTACCCAGATCGTCAG
>BOPN01003286.1:152500-157500 GCA_017312705.2 Penaeus japonicus | reverse complement strand
TATATGATTGTATATACATAGATACATAATATACATACATATATATATATATATATATATATATATATATATATATATATATATATGTGTGTGTGTGTGTGTGTGTGTGTGTGTGTGTGTGTGTGTGTGTATGTGTGTGTGTATAATATATATATATATATATATATATATATATATATATATATATATATATATATATATATATATTTTTTTTTTTTTTTCTTACCAGTACATCCCCAATTATGACCCGGCAGCGCCTGAGTGGAGGGCGTAACGGGCGAAAGTCGCCGGTGATTGGTCATCCAATGTTCCGGTACATTGGAGACCTATAGTTGTCATTTGAGAAGTGTACATAAATATTCCTTGAAGAATGTTTGTTACATTTGATATCATGTAATTGTCACAGCATGGTATTCACATATTTGGGAATCATCGGTATACATACGCTAAAGGAAATGAAGTTAAGATACAGAGAAATCAATAACAAGGTTAGGGACATAGGGAGCTTCCCACCTCCTCCCGGATAGCCGCTGACCTTGAATTAAGAAAGATAACCGAAATAAGACCAACACTACTCATACCAGAGTATAAATAGAGGCACACTCTCAGAAGGTCGACAGAGTCGCTGAACTCGACCCAGCAGTCACTTCTTCATCTCTCTACTGGACACTTGAAAGGTATGCTGTGTATTCCTTCACTAAGTGTTAATTGCGTTTAAGAAGCGAAAGACAGGGCGTTTACTCCTCTTTCTGAAGATTTTTTGCTATTGTCGTTACTATCACCATTAGCACCATTATCGTTATTGTTGTTAGCATTATTATTACTATCAGCAGTAGTAGTGAATTCATGACTAAGGGATGAGAGCGTTAAACGAGATTCCACGAAGCGCATGAGAGACTGGTGAACATAATTTACAATCTTCCAGAAAACCACTTGCATTACTAGGTATAGAATCTTACAAGACACTTGGGGATTCATTGAATCACTTCAGACTAATCCCAGTGTGAGTCCCTGATCTCTAATAAGCGTGCGTAAATATCGCGTCTGTGGTTGTAGTGGCGAGTGTGACAGTAAGAAATACAATAATTGAAAATAAGAAACGACAAACAAATTCACATTGGAAGAAGCTTTGCAAAAAAAAAAAAATAATAAATAGATAAAAGTTATATGTCTCTCTTTCTATATATATATATATATTATATATATTATATATTTCTATATATATATATATATATATATATATCTATATTATATTAGAAAACAAAATTATATTCCAAATATATATATATATATATATATATATATATATATATAAAATAATAAAACCATAAAGGTAGTGTATGTTAGTATCATGTTTAACTCGTTAATTATAAGGTCAGAGCAACTTATTTACTATCCGTTCATGGAGTGCGATTGCTCATTACTCATTTAGTTCAGATGGAATTTATGTTTCTCTTTAACACCAGGACCTCCTCAATCATTAAATTGCTCCATAATAAAATAATGTGTCACTAACCAAGAAAGTTACAAATGTAACTCACGGTTAGAGTAGTTCCATGTCATTTCCTCCAGCTTATTTACAAACCTGGATAAAAAGGCTGTATTGCCTTTATTTCTGTGCTTTTCTTCATAGTTTCCTCATTTTAAACATTCGACAATTCAAACCCAATTTTCATATTACAAACTTTTCCATGGCAATAATTTCCTTAACTGAATACTTATTCTAAGTAGTTTTATCAAATGTCTGATATCAAATTTCATTTTCGTGTACTTCTATTTTCCCTTTCTATCGCATTAATGCTCACCTCTTACCCATTTCCGTTCTTTTTTTCTTTTCTTTTTTTCTTGCGGTTTCTCTCTTGCTTAATCGTTTACCTATTCGCTTACTGGGAATCTATAACCTACATCTGTAAGTCCAAAAGACCAGTTGCTAAGTCTCGTGGCTCCTCTGGGCGATAAAGTCCTCTCGGGTCAGCCCACACCGCATGGAGAAGTTGCACAGATAGAGGGGCGCGTGATTGGACTTTATTCCCAAAGGAGTTAGCGAGACGCGGGGCTTCCAATCACCGCTGCTCTAATCTGTGGAATTTCTCTTTGCAGGATGTGGCGCTTGACGGCGACGCTGCTGGTGCTGGCTCTGGCTTCGGCCGAACCCATGGGTTACAATTACCCGGAACCCGATAACGGATACCTTCCTCCCGCTAAATGCAAAGTTGCTCCTGTCACCTCCGTCGTCTATAATACTCGGGTTCAGACCTCGGTCCGTGTCCAGACCATCAATCAAGTCAATACTCAGTACCGAACCACAACCATTGTCAGGCAACAGGTGGTACCAACCACTCTTTTCCAAACTCGTGTCCAAACACAGGTTCAGTATCAGACCAGTATTGTTCAACGGACAAGCATTCGTGCTGTTGACAGGTTTGTCACCCAAACTGTTCCAAGTCCACCTGTTGTACAAACTCGTTTTGTCACTTCAACCCGTGTGGTACCACAGGTTAATTACGTCACTCGTACTCAAGTACAGACACAAGTAGTTCCCGTCGAGGTGACCAGTACTCAGGTTAGGACTGTTATCCAGCCAGTTACTAATTACGAGACACAGGTGCGACAAGCGACCCGTGTGGTTACTATCCCAGGCCGTGATGTTGTACAAACTCGTGTTCAGACTGTTGTTCAGACTTCCATTGTCAGGAGCCAACAGCCAGCTAACACCCGTTTTGTAACATCGACACGTGTGCAACAGCTGGTACAGACATCTATCGTCCGTGGACAGGACGTAGTAAGAACTACCGTTGCTCAGCGTCAACAGGTCATTCCTTTCACATCTGTTAACACACGTTACGAAAATGCTTTTGCTACTCGTGAACAGGTGGTAACAAGGACCAACGTAGCTACCCAGACACGTGTCCAGACACAGGTAGTACCCCAAGAAGTGGTTCGTACTCAGGTGGTTCCTACTACCATCTACACTACTCTCTTTGAGACCCGAGTTCAGCCCTTCACACGGGTACAGACTATTGTCAGGACACAATACGTCACACCTGTCCCCGTCGTACAAACCCGTCAGGAAGTCCGAACCTCTGTGGTCCAAGTACCCGGCCAAGATCGCGTCGTTAACCGGGAGGTGGTACAGACCCAGCAAAGACAGGAGTTTGTCTACCGCACAGTCAACCAGCCTCGCCAAGTTACCGCCACTCAGACTGTTACTTCTTCTTGTGGATATAATTATGATGCACCGGCCGTTCCCTTCAATTTTTAAAAGAAATAGGTTCTTCCGTGTCATAACATCTTTTTCATCCATTTTCATTCACGATGAACTGAGTTTGATAGACTGCGAAACCTTTTCAGTTAATATTTCATATTGAAATAGCCATCGGTTGTCCATAGGCTCTGTATGAATATCTATGAAATACACACCAATATCTTGCATGCAACTATTTTATTGTTACCTTCCTTCTATAAAATATGCATTCCTATATATCAGAGGCATCCCATAGTAAGTATTTTAGCCTGTTATTTAAATCAAATAATTTTATATTTGTTTAATATATACAGTATATGTAATGCTTTCAATGTAACCTCTATTAAAAAGCATTCCATTGTAAATATACCCTCATATTTTTCTTTCTTTTGTTCACATATTCTATCTATCTATCAATTTACTTACTATCCTGTATAACAATAGTGTTATATTTCATAGGATGAGGTCGCTGCTGTTCTCTCTGCTGATCGGCTGCGCCTTCGGGGCGACTCTAGAAAAGCCTAGCCGTCTGGTCTTCGGAAGTCGCCTAAACCTGGAGTCCTCCTACTTGCCACCAAAGGAGGAAGCCGACTGCAAGCCATCTGTCGTTTACCGCACACAGATCCAGTATTCTACCTTAGTCGTCCCCTCAACCGTCTACAATAGAGATGTTCAGTACCTCACACAAACCTCCGTGCGCACTCAGCAAGTCTTCACCACCTTATACTCACAGATTGTCCGCACTCAGCAGGTTCCTTCAGTGCGATACCAAACGGTCACTGTCACTCGCACTCAGGACAACGTCCGCACACAAGTGGTCACTCTCCCTCCTCAGATCAACTATGTAACTCTTACTCAACAGAGTGTCAGGACCCAAGTGCAGTACCAGACAAGGTATGAGACTCGCGTCCAGCAGGTGCCAACTACCTTCGTTAGAAACGTCGTCTCTACACAGGTGGTACCTCAGCAGGTGGTCAGTACCGTCTACAGAACACAGACAGTTGTAAGGTCCCAGCAGTTACCAGATAAGACTCGCATTGTACCCAGCACTCAGTACAGCACTCGTTATTCTACTATGATCGTACCTGCCCAGAACGTCGTCAGGACTACCCAGATCGTCAGGACCAACGTCGTCACCCAAACCATCACACAGCCTGGCCAGACTCGAGTCATCACCTCTACACAGCTGGTTCCTGTCACCACGACTATCTTCTCACAGGTGGTTCGCACCAACACACAAACTCAGTACGTAACACGTACACAAGTAGAACAACGAGTCTCCACCGTCGTGCGTACACAACAGGTACCACAGTATAACACAAGGATCGTTACTGTTCCTCAACAAGTTGTGAGGACACAAGTTTCTACCCGAGTGGTTCCTACGACCATCTACGCTCAGAGGACAGCATCTTCATACATCAATCTTCCTGCTCAGACCCGCTACGTCACAGTCACTCAAACCTCCTTCAGGACACAGCAACTGGCCGGTCAGACCCGCACACAATACCAGACACGAGTAGTCTACAACACCAACTACGTGACTTCTACTGTATACAGGGAGCAATATAACACCGTGACGGCCACTAAAACCATCAAAGGAGACTGTGGCTACAGCTACACTCAACCCGCTCAGGCCTTCAACCCCTTTTCCGGCTAGAGGATCTTTCACAGCAGAGATGTTGCATCAGAGGAAATAGTGCTTCTTCAGAAAAAAAGGGGAAGTTATTTGTAACGTGATATTGAACTCATTTTACAT
>BOPN01003286.1:140000-145000 GCA_017312705.2 Penaeus japonicus | reverse complement strand
ATAAATTTTCTTGTAAGTTATTACTCTCTGTATTACCTGTACATACTTGATACAGTTATCGTCAGCAGCACCTGGAGTGGGCGGGCCCTTCGAGGAAAGTCGTCTCTGATTGGTCATCTAATTGTCCGAAATATTGGAGGCATACAGATGTCACGCAATGAATGAAGCACGTTCACTTTCAAATATTCGATTTATCAGTTAAGTACTATCAATTCACACAATATCACTTTTATGTTTAAATGGCATAGAAAGGTACGCCCGTACAAAACAATTGCTCCATACGTGAAAACAAAATTAAATTAGGTAGTCGGGGCAATACCTATCTCCTCCCGGCATTACCGACGTCCTTGAACGGAGAATTCGGAAGGACAACTGAAATGTGAACGAAACTTTACTCTCACCAGAATATAAATAGCTTCACACTTCCCGGAGTTCGACAGAGTCGCTGAACTCGACCCTTCCATCACATCCTCCTCCTCTCTACTAAACACTTGAAAGGTATGGCGTCTGGTTGTTCATGATATTGGAAGAAGCGAATCTTGCGTGCTCGAATAGGTGTGTGTAAACAATTATATTCCGGGAAGCGTACTAAGCGAGAGGAAGGTTACGTAAATGATCCACGTTTGTGATCCTTCACGAAGTAGGAGGGATTTCATAGGAAGTGAATATTGTGTTGGATACGACAGAGAGGTGTCACGATTTTTTTTTTTTTTTTTTTTTTTTTTTTTCTTAATGTGTTTGTGATTTCGCTTTACTATTATGGCAAGTAAAACCATTTAGTTATTGTAACCCTTTTTCTGTCAGAAGCTTACGTTTTTTTTATATATATAGCTTTCACGGGTTTTTGAACGATAACTACTGCCGACTCTCCCTCAGTAACCCGGTTATATGCTCTACTCGGTCCGAACCCACAACCCATTACGCGTTAAAGTTGGCCAAACATTATTCGATTTTCTTCTACATACACATATACATAAAACGTTTCTATTATAATTGTGAGAAGGTCTAGAGGTATATCTTTCACATCGCAAGGAAACAACTCACGTCATGAAACTACGCAACGATTCTGCCAGGAAAATAAAATTGTCACAGATGATGTATGCCGGAGGTACACGCTCACTGTACATCGCAGTCTCTGGGGTAGAAAGACATTAGACGTCAATCCCATAGCAATCACATACACATACACACACACACATACACACACACACACACACACACACACACACACACACACACACACACACACACACACATATATATATATATATATATATATATGTATGCGTGTGTAGGGGGGATTGTATGTTATGATATATTGGGTACAAAGTGTTATGTCATACTAGGTAAATGCTCCCCATCCTGAACTTATTTTGTACATGTATTTTATGACTTAGGATTAAACTTAGGCACAAAAAAACGCATGCACGCACACACACACAAACACACATGCACTGTGCATGCAAATCCGTTTCCATTCAAAGTAAACACGGCAGCCTTTGAAGGTAGATCATAGACCTCAGGCAATTATCTCGTATAGATTTGACTGGCTGCACAGATAAGTATACAGGGGAGAGGATCGAGAGTAGAGACTAGGGCATTTGTTGCATATCTTATTTGATATCTCGATGTCGAATAAAAATTAGATCATATTATTACAAATCAAAATACTATATTGACTACATTATACCTTCGCACTAAATATAAAGAATGTTATAACTATATAACATGGCATGGAAGTTCTGATGGCATATAGAGTGGCGAAAAAGGTTTTCTGGTATGTACACCATGGTGACTTAATCTTGTTCTTATATTTGTCTATTGTGCCATACCCAACGATACCCGGCGACTGATTAGATACGCGTTGCTATTTATAACTATCAACAATCGTCAGTGGCAAGCAAGGATCAATGTCGGTTTTGAATTCAGGAACTTCAGAGAAAATCTAGTGAAATGCTGAAATACAGCAACATAGACGAAATCATTTACCAATACATTGATATCACAATCTAGTCAAATATTCTCCGCATCGATTTCTCACTCGGAAGTTATACCATGTTCCTGTAAATTCTGTAGAGCAGTTGATAAGTCTCATGGCTCATCTGGGCGATAAAGTCCTCTCGGGTCAGCCCACACCGCATGGAGAAGTTGCACAGATAGAGGGGCGCGTGATTGGACTTTATTCCCAAATGAGTGATCGAGACGCGGGGCTTCCAATCACCGCTGCTCTAATCTGTGGAATTTCTCTTTGCAGGATGTGGCGCTTGACGGCGACGCTGCTGGTGCTGGCTCTGGCTTCGGCCGATCCCATGGGTTACAATTACCCGGAACCCGATAACGGATACCTTCCTCCCGCTGAATGCAAAGTTGCTCCTGTCACCTCCTTGGTCTACAACACTCAGGTTCAGACCTCGCTCCGTGTCCAGACCATCAATCAAGTCAATACTCAGTACAGAACCACAACCATCGTCAGGCAACAGGTGGTACCAACCACTCTTTTCCAAACTCGTGTCCAAACGCAGGTTCAGTATCAGACCAGTATTGTTCAACGGACAAGCATTCGTGCTGTTGACAGGTTTGTCACCCAAACTGTTCCAAGTCCACCTGTTGTACAAACTCGTTTTGTCACTTCAACCCGTGTGGTACCACAGGTTAACTACGTCACTCGTACTCAAGTACAGACACAAGTAGTTCCCGTCGAGGTGATCAGTACTCAGGTTAGGACTGTTATCCAACCAGTTACTAATTACGAGACACAGGTGCGACAAGCAACCCGTGTGGTTACTATCCCAGGCCGTGATGTTGTACAAACTCGTGTTCAGACTGTTGTTCAGACGTCCGTTGTACGGAGCCAACAGCCAGCTAACACCCGTTTTGTAACATCGACACGTGTGCAACAGCTGGTACAAACATCTATCGTCCGTGGACAGGACGTAGTAAGAACTACCGTTGCTCAGCGTCAACAGGTCATTCCTTTCACATATGTCAACACACGTTACGAAAATGCTTTTGCTACTCGTGAACAGGTGGTAACAAGGACCAACGTAGCTACCCAGACACGTATCCAGACACAGGTAGTACCCCAAGAAGTGGTTCGTACTCAGGTGGTTCCCACTACCATCTACACCACTCTCTTTGAGACCCGAGTTCAGCCCTTCACTCAGGTACAGACTGTTGTCAGAACTCAATACGTCACACCTGTCCCCGTCGTACAAACCCGTCAGGAAGTCCGAACCTCTGTGGTCCAAGTACCCGGCCAAGATCGCGTCGTTAACCGGGAGGTGGTACAGACCCTGCAGAGACAGGAGTTTGTCTACCGCACAGTCAACCAGCCTCGCCAAGTTACCGTCACTCAGACTGTTACTTCTTCTTGTGGATATAATTATGATGCTCCGGCCGTTCCCTTCAATTTCTAAAACAAGAAAAGAAAAAATGAAGTGCGCCATTCTACAGATCAACAGTCTAATATCTCTCATTCCAAATGTTTATAAACTGTGTAGTCTTTTCGCTGAATCTGTTTACATTTATTCGTAATATTACCGTTTTACTACGACCTCTGTAGGAATATATATGTGAAATACACTCCCATATTTGTATGCAAAACTTTTATTGTTACCTCTGTATAAAGGACATTTCAACATATAAAGGCATTCCATAGTAAGTATTTCTAACTCATTATTTTGTCTCCATATAATCAATTCTTTATTCTTATGTCATTCTTTTCTTTTAAATATACATTGTGTTAATCATTAAATGTTTTCTTATAGGCATAATCAGATTTTTTTTTTTTTTTTTTTTTTTTGGCTATTGGTATTTAGTTTCGAATGAATCATCAACTTTTGCAACAACAATGTTGTATTTTTAGGATGAGGACGCTGCTGCTCTCCCTGCTGATCGGTTGCGCCTTTGGGGCATCTCTGGAGAAGCCTCATCGTCTGGTCTTCGGAAGTCGCCTAAACCTGGAGTCCTCCTACTTGCCACCAAAGGAGGAAGCCGACTGCAAGCCATCTGTCGTTTACCGCACACAGATCCAGTATTCTACCTTAGTCGTCCCCTCAACCGTCTACAATAGAGATGTTCAGTACCTCACACAAACCTCCGTGCGCACTCAGCAAGTGTTCACCACCTTATACTCACAGATTGTCCGCACTCAGCAGGTTCCTTCAGTGCGATACCAAACGGTCACTGTCACTCGCACTCAGGACAACGTCCGCACACAGGTGGTCACTCTCCCTCCTCAGATCAACTATGTAACTCGTACTCAACAGAGTGTCAGGACCCAAGTGCAGTACCAGACTAGGTATGAGACTCGCGTCCAGCAGGTACCAACTACTGTGGTCAGAAACGTTGTTTCTACACAGGTGGTACCTCAGCAGGTGGTCAGTACCGTGTACAGAACCCAGACAGTTGTAAGGTCCCAGCAGTTACCAGATAAGACTCGCATTGTACCCAGTACTCAGTACAGCACTCGTTATTCTACTGTGATCGTACCTGGCCAGGACGTCGTCAGGACTACCCAGATTGTCAGGACCAACGTCGTCACCCAAACCATCACACAACCTGGTCAAACTCGACTCATCACCTCCACACAGCTGGTTCCTGTCACCACAACTATCTTCTCACAGGTGGTTCGTACCAACACGCAGACTCAGTACGTAACACGTACACAAGTAGAACAACGAGTTTCCAGCGTCGTGCGTACACAACAGGTACCACAGTATAACACAAGGATCGTTACTGTTCCTCAACAAGTTGTGAGGACACAAGTTTCTACCCGAGTGGTTCCTACGACCATCTACGCTCAGAGGACAGCATCTTCATACATCAATCTTCCTGCTCAGACCCGCTACGTCACAGTCACTCAAACCTCCTTCAGGACACAGCAACTGGCCGGTCAGACCCGCACACAATACCAGACTCGAGTAGTCTACAACACCAACTACGTGACTTCTACTGTATACAGGGAGCAATATAACACCGTGACGGCCACTCAAACCATC
>BOPN01003286.1:115000-120000 GCA_017312705.2 Penaeus japonicus | reverse complement strand
TCAACAGGTCATTCCTTTCACATCTGTTAACACACGTTACGAGAATGCTTTTGCTACTCGTGAACAGGTGGTGACAAGGACCAACGTAGCTACCCAGACACGGATTCAAACACAGGTGGTACCTCAAGAGGTAGTACGTACTCAGGTGGTTCCCACTACCATCTACACCACTCTCTTTGAGACCAGAGTTCAGCCCTTCACTCAGGTACAGACCGTTGTCAGGACACAATACGTCACACCTGTCCCCGTCGTACAAACCCGTCAGGAAGTCCGAACCTCTGTGGTCCAAGTACCCGGCCAAGATCGCGTCGTTAACCGGGAGGTGGTACAGACTCAGCAAAGACAGGAGGTTGTCTACCGCACAGTCAACCAGCCTCGCCAAGTTACCGTCACTCAGACTGTCACTTCTTCTTGTGGATATAATTACGATGCACCGGCCGTTCCCTTCAATTTCTAAAAGAAATAGTTTCTTCCGTGTCATAACATCTTTTTCATCCAATGTCATTCACGATGAACTGAGTTTGATAGACTGCGAAACCTTTTCAGTTCATATTTCATATTGAAATAGCCATCGGTTGTCCATAGGCTCTGTATGAATATCTATGAAATACACACCAATATCTTCCATGCAACTATTTTATTGCTACCTTCCTTATATAAAATATGCATTCCTATATATCAGAGGCATCCCATAGTAAGTATTTTAACCTGTTATTTTAAATCAAATAATTTTATATTAGTTTAGTATATATACGCAACGCTTTCAATGTAACCTCTATGAAAATGCATTCCTTTATAAATATACCTTCGTATTTTTCTTTCTCTTTTTCACATATTCTACCTATCTACCAATTTACTCACTATCCTGTATAACAATAGTTATATTTCATAGGATGAGGTCGCTGCTGTTCTCCCTGCTGATCGGCTGCGCCTTCGGGGCGACTCTGGAAAAGCCTAGCCGTCTGGTCTTCGGAAGTCGCCTAAACCTGGAGTCGTCCTACTTGCCACCAAAGGAGGAAGCCGACTGCAAGCCATCTGTCGTTTACCGCACACAGATTCAGTATTCTACCTTAGTCGTCCCCTCAACCGTCTACAATAGAGATGTTCAGTACCTCACACAAACATCCGTGCGCACTCAGCAAGTGTTCACCACCTTATACTCACAGATTGTTCGCACTCAGCAGGTTCCTTCAGTGCGATACCAAACGGTCACTGTCACTCGCACTCAGGACAACGTCCGCACACAAGTGGTCACTCTCCCTCCTCAGATCAACTATGTAACTCGTACTCAACAGAGTGTCAGGACCCAAGTGCAGTACCAGACTAGGTATGAGACTCGCGTCCAGCAGGTACCAACTACTGTGGTCAGAAACGTTGTTTCTACACAGGTGGTACCTCAGCAGGTGGTCAGTACCGTGTACAGAACACAGACAGTTGTAAGGTCCCAGCAGTTACCAGATAAGACTCGCATTGTACCCAGCACTCAGTACAGCACTCGTTATTCTACTGTGATCGTACCTGGCCAGGACGTCGTCAGGACTACCCAGATCGTCAGGACCAACGTCGTCACCCAAACCATCACACAACCTGGTCAAACTCGACTCATCACCTCCACACAGCTGGTTCCTGTCACCACAACTATTTTCTCACAGGTGGTTCGCACCAACACACAGACTCAGTACGTAACACGTACACAAGTAGAACAACGAGTCTCCACCGTCGTGCGTACACAACAGGTACCACAGTACAACACAAGGATCGTTACTGTTCCTCAGCAGTTTGTGAGGACACAAGTTTCTACCCGAGTGGTTCCTACGACCATCTACGCTCAGAGGACAGCGTCTTCATACATCAATCTTCCCGCTCAGACCCGCTACGTCACAGTCACTCAAACCTCCTTCAGGACACAGCAACTGGCCGGTCAGACCCGCACTCAGTATCAGACCAGAATCGTATACAACACCAATTATGTGACTTCTACCGTATACAGGGAGCAATATAACACCGTGACGGCCACCCAGACAGTCAAAGGAGACTGCGGCTACAGCTACACTCAACCCGCTCAGGCCTTCAACCCCTTCGCCGGCTAGAGGATCTCTTACAGCAAAGAAAATAGCGTTCCTCAGGGAAATGAGAATTCATCTGTCATGTCAGGAAATTACTTTTACAAAGATCAGACAGAAATGGTTACACGATTTCCCCACAATTATCTGGGAAGTATCGCTACTTTCCTATAAGATTGTTATCCAGTACATAAAAAAGTTATTCTAATTATTTCTTCATTTTCCCTACTCCTTTTCATAAAGATATTCTTATTAGTTGTTTGTATGTCGGCTAAGTAAATCCGTCAATAAGCCCACTGTTCCTCTTCATTGAAAATACATAGGGATATATTTTACAGCCGCTCGTTTGATAAGAGATTAATTCTCTGGCTGGATCAATAACAAAGTGTTTACGATATATGTAATACCACCAAAAAACATATCATTACATATGAAAAAAAAAATCATAAAGGGATTATACATAATGTATTCTTATAATTTTGTTTTGTTTTTATAGATTTATTTATCTATAATATATTTTATTCAATAAGTTTTTAAACGTTAATCCCACATATCAAATGAGGTTCATAATTCCAATTCATCACATAGCAATCAACATAAATATAATTATAGATGCAACCACAGAAATTACCCCTATATAAAATATAAAAGGACAACATGCAGGCGAACAGAGGTGTAGATCGGAACACATCTTCATAACTCCATTTCTCAGCCGAATTTTGTTTCTTATTTATACATCATTTTCCAACATTTGTTAGATGACACTTCTTAGGAATGGAAAATATAGAATAAGAAAAAATGGCATTAACTTCAGCAGAGAAATCGACTTACAAGCGTGAAGCAATGGCGGCGACCTTATTAAGTAAATGAACTGGTAAGGACACTGAATTTGAATTTCATCCAATATAGTACTATCCCCGCGGAACAAAGTCGATGTATACATTCAATGCAGTATGTATTTTATCTATGATAGAAGATATAATATTTTGAGACACATCTGAAGGTGAGGACTTCCAATGCCAGGCAGCCTATCCGAAACCGGTATCGTGTTAAAAAGAGTGAGAGACAGAGAGAGAGAGAGAGAGAAAAAGAGAGAGAGAGAGAGAGAGAGAGAGAGAGAGAGAGAGAGAGAGAGAGAGAGAGAGAGAGAGAGAGAGAGAGAGAGAGAGAGAGAGAGAAGGATAAAGTATGGCGAGCGAGCAGGACAAGGGGTTTCCCTTTCCCCTTGCTTGTCATATAGCTATGCAGACAGTAGGGTTTTTACATCTAAAGCATAAATCAATAAGTACCTATACGAGAAATTACGAATATCAAAATATTAGAAGTTACTGCCTTTACTCGTGTTCCTTTGGAGAATCTGGACACTAATCATATGCAACCTTATCAGAAATAATCCACAAAATCCATTCTCAAAAGAAACGATCGGAGACACTGACAATGCAAGGAATTCTTCAAGTTTCATACAACTGTTTTATTCCGATGAGTAATTTGTCAGAATCTTTTCCACATATTTCGGATATATAGAAATGATCATCTCCCTTCCGCTAAGTACTTGCAAACGAATGCTTAGAATTCCATGAACTATAACTGAATATCATCTGGTACTGATAAAACGGGGAACCTGAAAAAAAAGATTCGAAAAAGGAAATATATGCTTTGATTCGATATATATTAAGTTTTCTTAATGCACGCAATTCCCCAATAACACATGATACAATTACAACGAAAAAATAATATATCAAGCTGCATTATATATAACTCATACTACAGAATGAATCAATGAATATTATAGAACTCTTTATGAATATATAATGCAATTCTAATCATATTTACAATGACTTTACGGTATAAAGTCGAACTGAAAATATATGTATTTATGAGAGTGTATGTTCGAATGCGTATTTGTGTGTATGTGTATTTATGAAGAATTGCGAGGCGTCACACTGTAAAAACAAAAACAAAAAAATAAATAGAAATAAATTACAGAATCGTGAAAAATGTTACTTTAGAAGTTGATATTATAACGGATTCAGACGTGATTATAAAATGTGGAAAAAAAAGTAATATGCAGCCATTACAGCTTTTATTTGTTTAATCCAAATTCTTTTCCTTTCTTTTTTCTTTTTTTATATATATATATATATATATATATATATATATATATATGTATATATATATATATATATATATATATATATATATATATATATATATATATATATATATATATATATATATATGCACACACACACACACATACACACACACACTCATATACACACTCATAAATATCTACATTTCCAGACTGACTTTATACAGTAAAGTCGTTGTAACAGGAATTAGAATTGCATTATATATCTATAAAGAGTGTGTCCATGTGTGTGTGTGTGTGTGCATATATATATATATATATATATATATATATATATATATATATATATATATATATATATATATATATATGTATATATATATGTATATATATATGTATATATATATATATATATATACATATATATACATATTTACATATATATATATATATATATATATATATATATATATATATATATATATATATATATATATATATATATATATATATATGAGAAGATGGTAGAATGCAGTAACGCAAAATTAATAGACAATTTTTGGGATTCTTCAATTTTGTATCTTTAACACCTCATATCTTCAGAAATATATTACTTACATTGCCTATTTTTTTGTAATAATGAAGAGAAATCATTAATCTACATAAAATAATTGATTATATAATTATTATATTATTTTTAAATGATAAGAATCATGTTTTTGCATTGTTACTCGTCTCCACACAAAATTACCTCGTCCCTCAGCCTTGTGTTCTCAAACCATTTCCACACATATCCACGTTCCCGGAATTCCGGTTTCCGGTTACTAATCATTGCTTATATTACC
>BOPN01003286.1:97500-100000 GCA_017312705.2 Penaeus japonicus | reverse complement strand
TGTCGTTCGTGGACAAGACGTTGTAAGAACTACTGTTGCTCAGCGTCAACAGGTCATTCCTTTCACATCTGTCAACACACGTTACGAGAATGCTTTTGCTACTCGTGAACAGGTGGTGACTAGAACCAATATAGCTACCCAAACACGTATCCAGACACAGGTAGTACCCCAGGAGGTGGTCCGTACTCAGGTGGTTCCCACTACTATCTACACCACTCTCTTTGAGACCCGTGTTCAGCCCTTCACTCAGGTACAGACTGTTGTCAGAACCCAATACGTCACACCTGTCCCCGTCGTACAAACCCGTCAGGAAGTTCGAACCTCTGTGGTCCAAGTACCCGGCCAAGATCGCGTCGTTAACCGGGAGGTGGTACAGACCCAGCAGAGACAGGAGTTTGTCTACCGCACAGTCAACCAGCCTCGCCAAGTTACCGTCACTCAGACTGTTACTTCTTCTTGTGGATATAATTACGATGCCCCGGCCGTTCCCTTCAATTTCTAAAAAAAAGAAAGAAAAAAAAGTGCGCCATTCTACAGATCAACAGTCTAATATCTATCAATGCAAATGTTTATAAACTATGAAGTCTTTTCGCTGAATCTGTTTACATTTATTCGTAATATTACCAGCGCTTTACTATGACCTCTGTAGGAATATAAATGTGAAATACACTCCCATATTCGTATGCAAAACTTTTATTGTTACCTCTGTATAAAAGACATTTTTACATATAAAGGCATTCCATAGTAAGTATTTCTAACTCATCATTTGGTCCACATATAATCTTAATTCGTTATTCTTATGTCATCCATCCTTAAAAAATACATTGTGTTAACCATTAAATGCTTTCTTATAGGCATAATCAGATTTATTTTCTTTCTTTTTTTGTTATTGTTATTTAGTTTCGAAAGAATCATCAACTTTTGCAATAACACTGTTGTATTCTTAGGATGAGGACGCTGCTGCTCTCCCTGCTGATCGGCTGCGCCTTTGGGGCGTCTCTGGAGAAGCCTCGCCCTCTGGTCTTCGGAAGTCGCCTAAACCTGGAGTCCTCCTACTTGCCACCAAAGGAGGAAGCCGACTGCAAGCCATCTGTCGTTTACCGCACACAGATCCAGTATTCTACCTTAGTCGTCCCCTCAACCGTCTACAATAGAGATGTTCAGTACCTCACACAAACCTCCGTGCGCACTCAGCAAGTGTTCACCACCTTATACTCACAGATTGTCCGCACTCAGCAGGTTCCTTCAGTGCGATACCAAACGGTCACTGTCACTCGCACTCAGGACAACGTCCGCACACAGGTGGTCACTCTCCCTCCTCAGATCAACTATGTAACTCGTACTCAACAGAGTGTCAGGACCCAAGTGCAGTACCAGACTAGGTATGAGACTCGCGTCCAGCAGGTACCAACTACCGTGGTCAGAAACGTTGTTTCTACACAGGTGGTACCTCAGCAGGTGGTCAGTACCGTCTACAGAACACAGACAGTTGTAAGGTCCCAGCAGTTACCAGATAAGACTCGCATTGTACCCAGCACTCAGTACAGCACTCGTTATTCTACTGTGATCGTACCTGCCCAGGACGTCGTCAGGACTACCCAGATCGTCAGGACCAACGTCGTCACCCAAACCATCACACAACCTGGTCAAACTCGACTCATCACCTCCACACAGCTGGTTCCTGTCACCACAACTATCTTCTCACAGGTGGTTCGCACCAACACACAGACTCAGTACGTAACACGTACACAAGTAGAACAACGAGTCTCCACCGTTGTGCGTACACAACAGGTACCACAGTATAACACAAGGATCGTTACTGTTCCTCAACAAGTTGTGAGGACACAAGTTTCTACCCGAGTGGTTCCTACGACCATCTACGCTCAGAGGACAGCGTCTTCATACATCAATCTTCCCGCTCAGACCCGTTACATCACAGTTACTCAAACCTCCGTCAGGACACAGCAATTAGCCGGCCAGACTCGCACTCAATACCAGACACGAGTAGTCTACAACACCAACTACGTGACTTCTACTGTATACAGGGAGCAATATAACACCGTGACGGCCACCCAGACCGTCAAAGGAGACTGCGGCTACAGCTACACTCGACCCGCTCAGACCTTTAACCCTTTCGCCGGGTAGGGATATTGTCCGAAGTTCAAAGTAAAATGCTGCTTGTTTCCCAATTGAGGAATTGAAAAGAAATCAGATCGAAAATTTCTTCATCTCTATAACTGTCAACCTAGAATATTCAACCAATATACTTATAAAAACTGTTCATTTCCTACATACTTTATTACCCATGTGTAATATTATGAACACAGACCATGCGGTTATATTTCCATATCCCTTCCTCAAATATAGATTATGTAAGAATTAATGTGTAGAGAATTCAATGAAAATACACAATCTTACAATATATTTGATTTTGTTGGACCAACTCCAACTAGCAATTTCTCCGTGTTTCTCAAAATGAAAGATAAAGATAACTCTTGAA
>BOPN01003286.1:87500-92500 GCA_017312705.2 Penaeus japonicus | reverse complement strand
GCATTACGAATACCGTTCCAAGCAATATACTTGCTGTATGTTCCTAAATGCACCTATCCATTCGATGACCTTGTGTGAATATTAATGATAGGATGATTCCAATGAGAAGAGAAGGCATATTATCTTGGCATTAGGGGGCAACAAAGGATAACATGTCAGATTCCACCGGTTTCTGAAAGGTAGAACTAAGAAGGAAGTGACGGCAGGCATGCACGACGAAAGAAAATGTAGATGTAATTACATCTGTGATTTGTATGTTTCCACAAAGGCATGCCGACTTTGACATCCATTCTTTCTTTTTGTTTTGTGATTATCAACACTCAAAAATCATGTAAAATTCAGCATAGTTATCTTCATGTGTAGCAGTTAGAAATAAAGAGAAAAAAAAAACAGCTCAGGCGGCGAGTTTATTTTGCGTGTCTATATAAACTAAATGGGTGTGAGTATGTGGATGACGGCAACCCTTCTCATTACAGGTGCTTGCGGGAAGACCTGAGGCGCGATCTACGAAGCTGCCCAAGTTGTTCGAGTCAGAGAAATACAGATGATTACTTATAGCTATACAATTAAATATAATTTCATACTCTGTGTACTGGAGTTTGCCTTTGTGGTGGCATGAATTTCTTCGAATTTCAGGACATATTGAAAAGACCAGTTTCAATTTCATAAATATCTCATAGATTCCATCCCAAATGTCTCCTGGTCTTGACCAAGACTACTGAGATTGAAAAATCGACTTCGTCACGCAAACAATGATAATGATACATATACATATATATATATATATATATATATATATATATATATATATATATATATATATATGTTTATATATATATACATATATATACATATACATATATATTTCGGGCATTGCCCACCTTCTCCCGGCATTACCGACGTCCTTGGAAGGAGAACTAGGGATTCTACTAACAGCTGGGCGTATAAATAGTACCACACTCTCAGAAGGTCGGCAGAGTCGCTGAACTCGACCTATCGATCACTTCTCCCTCATCTCTCTACTGAATACGTGAAAGGTAAGCCATGTGATCCTTTATGAAGTAGAAAAGACATCTTAAATAGTGAACTTTTTTGTGCTGTGTAAGGGGGTGGTTGTGTCATATGAATTACTTGCGTTTATTTATTACGTTATGGTTGTTAATCATAGCGCATCTGTTGATCTAGTTCTATTAATGAAGTGCATAAAATCCATTTTATTCTGTTCGTAAATTTGATTGTACTAACATTCCCGATCAAGTAAAATCTTATCATTTTCCATTATAATTTCGTATTAAGATTTACAGAGCTAAAAATGCACATCACATACCAGAGCAAACTTATATCTTATTTGAATAAACATCTGTGTCCCTTAACTAATATCAACACGATTGTCATGGCCAGTACCTGACGAGTGTGTATGTCGTATGTGAATTCTTAAAATACGATGAGCTCCTTTCTTCTATAGCATCAATTAACTAGTATTAAAGATAGAAAAGTAACAGCAAGTAATGACAGATAAAGCATTCACCCCACTGAAAAATATATCAAGTTCATACCCCCAAGAAATATTACGATAATATCCACAATGCTAGAATATGGTAACTCTAATGCAACCATTCATGGTGATGTTAATACCATATTCTAGTTAAATACGTACATGACGGAGTAAGCATTTCTTTGTAGCTATCAATCACTTTGGATTCATACCTTGTACCTGTAAGTTCTATACCAGTTGATAAGTCTCGTGGCTCATCTGGGCGATAAAGTCCTCTCGGGTCAGCCCACACCGCATGGAGAAGTTGCACAGATAGAGGGGCGCGTGATTGGACTTTATTCCCAAATGAGTTAGCGAGACGCGGGGCTTCCAATCACCGCTGCTCTAATCTGTGGAATTTCTCTTTGCAGGATGTGGCGCTTGACGGCGACGCTGCTGGTGCTGGCTCTGGCTACGGCCGAACCCATGGGTTACAATTACCCGGAACCCGATAACGGATACCTTCCTCCCGCTGAATGCAAAGTTGCTCCTGTCACCTCCGTGGTCTACAACACTCAGGTTCAGACCTCGCTCCGTGTCCAGACCATCAATCAAGTCAATACTCAGTACAGAACCACAACCATTGTCAGGCAACAAGTGGTACCAACCACTCTTTTCCAAACTCGTGTCCAAACGCAGGTTCAGTATCAGACCAGTATTGTTCAACGGACAAGCATTCGTGCTGTTGACAGGTTTGTCACCCAAACTGTTCCAAGTCCACCTGTTGTACAAACTCGT
Organism: Penaeus japonicus; assembly: GCA_017312705.2. Lineage (NCBI taxonomy): Eukaryota > Metazoa > Arthropoda > Malacostraca > Decapoda > Penaeidae > Penaeus > Penaeus japonicus. The sequence continues at coordinate 90,228 of BOPN01003286.1, read as the reverse complement.
TTTGTCACTTCAACCCGTGTGGTACCACAGGTTAGCTTACGTCACTCGTACTCAATTACAGACAAGTAGTTCCCGTCGAGGTGACCAGTGTTGGAGTTAGGACTGTTATCCAACCAGTAGCTAATTATATGAGACACAGGTGCGACAAGCCCGTTAGTAGTTACTATCCCAGGCCGTGATGTTGTGCAAACTCGTGTTCAGACTGTTGTTCAGACGTCCGTTGTACGGAGCCAGCAGCCAGCTAACACCGTTTTGTAACATCGACACGTGTGCAACAACTGGTACAGACATCTGTCGTTCGTGGACAAGACGTTGTAGGTCATTCCTTCACATCTGTCAACACGTTACGAATGCTTTTGCTACTCCGTGAACAGGTGGTGACTAGAACCTATAGCTACCCAGACACGTATCCAGACACAGTGAGTACCCCAGGAGGTGGTCCGTACTCGGTGGTTCCACTACTATCTCACCACTCTTTGAGACCCGTGTTCAGCCCTTCACAAGGGTACAGACTGTTGTCAGAACCCAATACGTCACACCTGTCCCCGTCGTACAAACCCGTCAGGAAGTTCGAACCTCTGTGGTCCAAGTACCCGGCCAAGATCGCGTCGTTAACCGGGAGGTGGTACAGACCCTGCAAAGACAGGAGTTTGTCTACCGCACAGTCAACCAGCCTCGCCAAGTTACTGTCACTCAGACTGTTACTTCTTCTTGTGGATATAATTATGATGCTCCGGCCGTTCCCTTCAATTTCTAAAAAAAAAGAAAAGAAAAGAAAAAGTGCGCCATTCTACAGATCAACAGTCTAATATCTATCAATGCAAATGTTTACAAACTGTGAAGTCTTTTCGCTTTATATGTTTACATTTATTCGTAATATTACCACCGTTTTACTATGTATGACCTCTGTAGGAATATAAAAGTGAAATACACTCCCATATTCGTATGCAAAACTTTTATTGTTACCTCTGTATAAAAGACAATTTTACATATAAAGGCATTCCATAGTAAGTATTTCTAACTCATTATTTGGTCCACATATAATCTTAATTCATTATTCTTATGTCATCCTTCTTTAAAAAATAGATTGTGTTAACCATTAAGTGCTTTCTTATAGGCATAATCAGACTTTTTTTTTTCTCTATTTTTGTTAATGTTATTTAGTTTACAATGAATCATTAACTTTTGCAATAACATTGTTGTATTCTTAGGATGAGGACGCTGTTGCTCTCCCTGCTGATCGGCTGCGCCTTCGGGGCGTCTGTGGAGAGGCCTCGCCGTCAAATCTTCGGAAGTCGCCTAAACCTGGAGTCCTCCTACTTGCCACCAAAGGAGGAAGCCGACTGCAAGCCATCTGTCGTTTACCGCACACAGATCCAGTATTCTACCTTAGTCGTCCCCTCAACCGTCTACAATAGAGATGTTCAGTACCTCACACAAACCTCCGTGCGCACTCAGCAAGTGTTCACCACCTTATACTCACAGATTGTCACCTCCTTGGAGTTCCTTCAGTGCGATACCAAACGGTCACTGTCCTCCTCAGGACAACGTCCGCACGAATTGGTCCTCTCCACTCCTGAATCAACTATGTAACTCGTACTCAACAGAGTGTCAGGACCCAAGTGCAGTACCAGGCCGTTATGAGACTCGCGTCCAGCGGTCGTGCCAACTTCTGTGGTCAGAAACGTTGTTTCTACACAGGTGGTACCTCAGCAGGTGGTCAGTACCGTCTACAGAACACAGACAGTTGTAAGGTCCCAGCAGCTACCAGATAAGACTCGCATTGTACCCAGCACTCAGTACAGCACTCGTTATTCTACTGTGGTCGTACCTGCCCAGGACGTCGTCAGGACTACCCAGATCGTCAGGACCAACGTCGTCACCCAAACCATCACACAACCTGGTCAAACTCGACTCATCACCTCCACACAGCTGGTTCCTGTCACCACAACCATCTTCTCCACCGTTGTGCGTACACAACAGGTACCACAGTACAACACAAGGATCGTTACTGTTCCTCAACAGGTTGTGAGGACACAAATTTCTACCCGAGTGGTTCCTACGACCATCTACGCTCAGAGGACAGCGTCTTCATACATCAATCTTCCCGCTCAGACCCGTTACATCACAGTTACTCAGACCTCCGTCAGGACGCAGCAACTGGCCGGCCAGACTCGCACTCAGTACCAGACACGAGTAGTCTACAACACCAACTACGTGACTTCTACTGTATACAGGGAGCAATATAACACCGTGACGGCCACCCAGACCGTCAAAGGAGACTGCGGCTACAGCTACACTCAACCCGCTCAGGCCTTCAACCCCTTTTCCGGCTAGAGGATCTTTCACAGCAGAGATGTTGCATCAGAGGAAATGGTGCTTCTTCAGAAAAAGAAAAAGTTATTTGTAACATGATATAGAACTCATCTTACCGAGATCAGACGAAAATGCTTCAAGATTTTCCTACACTTATGTGAAAAGACTCATTACCTACTCATTTCCCATATGCTTCATTATAAATACGTAATAAAATGTATATGATAATGCCTTAGTTTTCCCTTGCCCTGATTTCATAATCACATATAATTTGGGATGAAGAGTATAAGTTGACCTTCCCATGCTCTAGGTGTATCAGAGAATCAAAGTCATTTACCAAATTTGAGGCATTCCTTAATGCAGAGAATTCTAACTTAAAATAATTTTGCATCTATAACTCGGATCGTGTCAT
>BOPN01003286.1:77500-80000 GCA_017312705.2 Penaeus japonicus | reverse complement strand
GAGGTGGTCCGTACTCAGGTGGTTCCCACTACTATCACCACTCTCTTTGAGACCATGTTCAGCCCTTCACTCAGGTACAGACTGTTGTCAGTACAATACGTCACACCTGTCCCCGTCGTACAAACGATCAGGAAGTTCGAACCTCTGTGGTCCAAGTACCCGGCCAAGATCGCGTCGTTAACCGGGAGGTGGTACAGACCCAGCAGAGACAGGAGTTTGTCTACCGCACAGTCAACCAGCTCCTTAAGTTACCGTCCTGACTGTTACTTCTTCTTGTGGATATAATTCTTTTGCCCCCGGCCGTTCCTTCAAATTTCTAAAAAAAAGAAAGAAAAAAAAGTGCGCCATTCTACAGATCAACAGTCTAATATCTATCAATGCAAATGTTTATAAACTATGATCTTTTCCATGAATCTGTTTACATTTATTCGTAATATCTACACTATGACCTCTATTAAAGATATAAATGTGAAATACACTCCCATATTCGTATGCAAAACTTTTATTGTTACCTCTGTATAAAAGACATTTTCACATATAAAGGCATTCCATAGTAAGTATTTCTATCTCATCATTTGGTCCACATATAATCTTAATTCGTTATTCTTATATCTCTATACTCAAAAAATACATTGTGTTATTATTAGTACTTTCTTATAGGCATAATCAGACTTATTTTCTTTCTTTTTTTGTTATTGTTATTTAGTTTCGAAAGAATCATCAACTTTTGCAATAACACTGTTGTATTCTTAGGATGAGGACATGCTGCTCTCCCTACTGATCAGCTGCGCCTTTGGGGCGTCTCTGGAGAAGCCTCGCCCTCTGGTCTTCGGAAGTCGCCTAAACCTGGAGTCCTCCTACTTGCCACCAAAGGAGGAAGCCGACTGCAAGCCATCTGTCGTTTACCGCACACAGATCCAGTATTCTACCTTAGTCGTCCCCTCAACCGTCTACAATAGAGATGTTCAGTACCTCACACAAACCTCCGTACGCACTCAACAAGTGTTCACCACCTTATACTCACAGATTGTCCGCACTCAGCAGGTTCCCTCAGTGCGATACCAAACGGTCACTGTCACTCGCACTCAGGACAACGTCCGCACACAGGTGGTCACTCTCCCTCCTCAGATCAACTATGTAACTCGTACTCAACAGAGTGTCAGGACCCAAGTGCAGTACCAGACTAGGTATGAGACTCGCGTCCAGCAGGTACCAACTACTGTGGTCAGAAACGTTGTTTCTACACGGCTGGTACCTCAGCAGGTGGTCAGTACCGTGTACAGAACACAGACAGTTGTAAGGTCCCAGCAGCTACCAGATAAGACTCGCATTGTACCCAGCACTCAGTACAGCACTCGTTATTCTACTGTGATCGTACCTGCCCAGGACGTCGTCAGGACTACCCAGATCGTCAGGACCAACGTCGTCACCCAAACCATCACACAACCTGGTCAAACTCGACTCATCACCTCCACACAGCTGGTTCCTGTCACCACAACTATTTTCTCACAGGTGGTTCGCACCAACACACAGACTCAGTACGTAACACGTACACAAGTAGAACAACGAGTCTCCACCGTCGTGCGTACACAACAGGTACCACAGTATAACACAAGGATCGTTACCGTTCCTCAACAAGTTGTGAGGACACAAGTTTCTACCCGTGTGGTTCCTACGACCATCTACGCTCAGAGGACAGCGTCTTCATACATCAATCTTCCCGCTCAGACCCGTTACATCACAGTTACTCAGACCTCCGTCAGGACACAGCAGCTTGCCGGCCTGACTCGCACTCAGTACCAGACACGAGTAGTCTACAACACCAACTACGTGACTTCTACTGTATACAGGGAGCAATATAACACCGTGACGGCCACCCAGACCGTCAAAGGAGACTGCGGCTACAGCTACACTCAACCCGCTCAGGCCTTCAACCCGTTTTCCGGCTAGAGGATCTTTCACAGCAGAGATGTTGCATCAGAGGAAATGATGCTTCTTCAGAAAAAGAAAAAGTTATTTGTAACATGATATAGAACTCATCTTACCGAGATCAAACGAAAAGGCTTTAAGATTTTCCTACACTTATGTGAAAAGACTCATTACCTGCTCATTTCCCATATGCTTCATTATAAATACGTAATAAAATGTATATGATAATGCCTTAGTTTTCCCTTGCCCTGATTTCATAATCACATATAATTTGGGATGAAGAGTATAAGTTGACCTTCCCATGCTCGCGGTGTATCAGAGAATCAAAGCTATTTTCCAAATTGGAGCCATTCCTTAATGCAGAGAATTCAAACCTAAAATAACTTCAAATCAACCGAATGGATCGTGTCATTATTCAACTAGTATATTTTCTTTGGCAGTTTCATAAGTGAGAAGTGATCATGAATTAAAAATAATAATAATAAAAAAAAAGAAAAAAAGAAGAAAAGAGAGAGAGAGAGAAAAAAAAAAAAAATACTTACTGGCATTAATTTGTACATCATTTTTTTGC
>BOPN01003286.1:42500-47500 GCA_017312705.2 Penaeus japonicus | reverse complement strand
AGCAGAATCATGGTCTTTTGACAAAGCATATATCATTCCAGTTTAACGATCAAGAAATAATCGCTTATGACACCTGGACCTTTTTTTTCGTATCTATAAATCCCCGTTGCGTGAACGATATATCCAAACATGAATAAAAGAAATCAGTAGTTCACCGTCATGTCACCCGACCTCACCCCCCCCCCAACTCCCCTCCCCTCAATGCTAATACTGCAGCTTTCCCATTGATGTCGAGGTTGACCCTCTCAGTCCCTCCCCCACCCTATCTCCCCTCCTCCTGTCTCCCCTCCCCACCCCACCCCCCTCCATCTCCTCCTCTCCCCTCCCCTTCTGTTCATGCTCTCTGGTCCATCGAATTTCCCTCTGCCAAAAGCACAGGTATAAATGGCACTCGAACTGGCACCCACGTGACACTACGGCCGGACTTCCCACGGCGCTCAGTGCCCCTCGCATAGTTCGTCTGTCTTCTAGCACTTAAGGTGGGTGTCTCCGCCTTTTCCCTTTTTCTCTTTTGCTTTAACTTTTCTGATACTTTGTCTTTTCTTGAAAGAACAACAACTGTGTATATATTCGGTTAAAAGTGACAACTAACAGGCGAATGTGCGAAGACAGGAACTTCAAGAAACAAACATCGAAGTGAATGTTTTGGATATGTTTGGTTATTTTCGTTTAAGATCTTTTTACTAGCATTATCAATCGGTGACAAGTGAATTATACAGATGCAAGTGAGCTTTATCAATATGCTGGAGAATCTGAAGATACATATAACCTATATAGGTTCTAAAAAATACTTACGTGCATAGTGAATACTCCCACGTATAAGTGACAAGGAACCCCACGTGACGGAATAGAATTCAAGAATTACAAAGTTTCTCTCACGTTAATCATGTACTTATCGACACACGATGCTCCTTGATTCTTCTTACGAATCACATAAGATAATGTTTTCTTCGTAGTCGTATTACATGACGTAACAACCATCAAGAACTTGGCATCTTGCTGGTACTGAAGAAAATATAAACATTCACCTTATCATAAAATATATGCTATCGTAGAGTGATGAATAATACGGTTTTGGCTGAGGTTCGGTGACCTTATATAATACTACGTGTGGAACACAAAACATATATAACTTGTAGCTTTTCCCTTGATTCTGCTGATTTAATTCATTTGAATATTCATAAGGAATAATTTGACTTAACTGAATTTTCTTAGTTAAAAAAAATATATATATTCTTTGGTCAGTCAGTGATGATATGACAGCTTTAGTGAAAATATTACGTGACATTAAAAAAAAAAAAAAATAGTTATATGTAATCTGATACGTAAATTTCATTAATAAAGAGTTCTTCGCCCATAATTCACTTGTCATGTCACATTCAAGCTACATTCCTAAGTCACTCACGCGGATTATGAATAATGCAGCTCTCTTGCATAGAACAGAAAGGTTGTTTGCTAACATATCAGCTAATACAAATGATTAATTTGCCTAATTGATATAGGCTTATTTGAATTTGCAATAAGTTAAGGTATATTCATTCAGTGGAAAATGGAAAAACATGCTTCAAATAGAGAGAAAAAAACATGCTTACCCACATTGATAAAGATTTGACCATAATGCTTATCATTATTAGCTTCATAAAAGCTCATAGGATTATTAGGTTAGTTACTCATTCAGTCAGGTTACAGGGAAGATCATCAAGTAAGTGACCAGTTAAGTCTCGCGGCTCATCTGGGCGATAAAGTCCTCTCGGGTCAGCCCACACCGCATGGAGAAGTTGCACAGATAGAGGGGCGCGTGATTGGACTTTATTCCCAAATGAGTGATCGAGACGCGGGGGTTCCAATCACCGCTGCTCTAATCTGTGGAATTTCTCTTTGCAGGATGTGGCGCTTGACGGTGACGACGACGCTCCTGTTGGTGACTCTGGTCTTAGCTGATTCAGACCCAGAATATGGCAACTATGGCAACTACATCCCGTCGCCGCCCGTCCTCTACCACACGTGTCCGCCAGTCACCTCCATGGTGTACGACACGCGTATCGTCACCTCCGTTAGCTTGTCAACTGTCAACCAAGGTAGCACTGTGGTCAGCACCTCCACCTTCGTACAGACGTCAGTCGTGTCAACCACTGTGGTCCAGACAGGTGGTGGTTTTCAGACGCAGTTCCAGACGAGTTTCGTTACGGTCACTTCCACCATGTTCAACGGTGGCGCTGTAACAAGCACCATTACGAGCGCGGCAGTCACGAGAACGATGACCATCACCACCACGCGTTTCGTCTCAGGGGTCAACGTCGTCACAAATACTAGAACGCAGACAGACATTGTCCCAGTGGAGGTCACGCGCACTGAGGTCCTGACCATCAACCAGCCCGTTCCGGAGTTTGTTACGCAGACACAACAAGAGACACGATTTGAAACAGTTCGAGGCGAGGACGTGACACGAACACGTGTCCAGACGATCCTCCAGACCTCGATTACGAGAGTGCCCCAAGGCGACAACACCATTTTCGTTACCACCACCCGCGTCCAGACGGTTGTGTCAACTCAGGTTTCTATTGGGCAGAACATCTTCAGCACCACCTTCTTCCAACAAACGCAGGTCATCCCGTTCACCAGCTTCGATACACGCTTTGAGACTGCGTTTGCAACTTCAACCATAGTTGTTACCAGCGGTGACTTAACTACACAGACGCGCGTCGAAACGAGCTTTGTAACTTCGGAGGTGACAACTACAATAGGAGCCACAAATACCATCTTTACCACCATAACCACAAATGTGAATCGACCTGTTACGCAGACGAACACGTTTACCAACACAGTAACAGTAACTCCATCCGGCACAGAACAGACCGTCCCGATCATCCGAACTTCACTCATCCAAGTCCAAGGTCCAGACCGTATTTTCCACCAACAGATAATCCAAACCCGACAGCAGCAGCAAGTGATCTTCCGAACCATCAACCATCCTCAGCTGATTACTGCTACAGTTGCAGTGCCCGGCTCCTGCGGCGGTGTCGCAGTCGGCGGCGTCGGGGTTGGGTTCGGGGGCGGAGGCTTTGGCAGTCCGCTCGGACCCGGAGGCCTTGTTGGAGGGGCGACACCCGGTATCGGTAACCCAATCGGAATTGGTATCAAAACGTCGCCTACGCCATACTATAGAAAATAATCTAAGGACACACATGAGAGAGAGCGTTTAAGGCACATCCAGACTTACTGTTTCGCATAAAGTGGGAGCATTCCATCGCAAGAAAAACAAGCCTTTATGTTTTATTTTGTTTGTATATAAAAGAGTTTCCTGATAACGGTGGCAATTAAATCCACTTATCAAATACCCGAATGCTTCGTTCAATACACAGGTAAGTTCGCTTATTTAACTTTGGAAAATCCCTTTTCTAACCTCTGCAATTCTTTTCTTAAACCTATACATGCTTGTTTACTGTCTCCCGCTACAGGATGAGGGTGCTCTTGTTGTGCCTAGTGGTGGGCTGGTCCCTCGAGGAGGCCATGGAGAGAGACCCCCGTGGGATTTACGGGAACCGTATAGACATCCAGGCGGGTTTCTTCCCAGCAGGGACACCAGGGCCTGTGCTCGTGACCCCGGGATCTGTGCAAGTGACCCCTGGGCCGCTGCCAGTTACTCCTGGGTCTATACACGTGCACCCAGGACCTGTAAACGTGCATCCTGGGCCTGCTCTTGTACACCCCGTTCCTCCACACATACATCCTGTACACGTGCACCCGATACATGCGCATGCGGCTTGCCCCCCAACTGTCATCTACAACACCCACGTCAAGTATTCCACCATCGTCTTCCCATCCGTAACTACTGTGGGCGGTGCTCAGACCCAAACCCAGACCGCGACCAGCACTCAGATAGTAACCTCTACCATCTTTTCAAATGTCGTTTCCGACCAAGTGATCACGCAGACAATATTCCAGACCAGGACGGTTACCACGACGGAAGGGGGTTTCGGAACGCAGTTCGTTACCATACCTGGACCAGTAACTTTCGTCACGCGTACGGAGGAGGTTCTCAGCACATTGACACAGGGCCAGACAGTGTTTGTGACTGAAACCCAACAGGTGTCTACGACTTTCACCATCACTACTTATTCTAACATCGTGATCCCTCAGCCTGTGTTCAGCACTATTTTTGTGACGAATACAGAGACAAGGACTGAAACTCTGCCCGGACAGACGAGGACGATCCAGAGCACAGTCTTTAGTACGACTGTGTCCACAGTCTTCATCCCTGGCCAGGATGTGACGAATACTCGAACTATTTTCAGCACTTCTGTCATCACCCAGACTATAACTCAAGGAGGACAGACCCTGATCATCACTTCGACTCAGTTCGTCCCCGTGACCAGCACCATCTTCTCGACGACGGCCATTACCAACACCCAGACGCAGTTCGTGACGAGTACCCTTTTCACAAATGGGGTGACGACCTCAGTGAGCGTGCAGCAGGTGCCAGTGTTCAACACGAGAACTGTCACAGCACCTCAGCAAGTGACGAGTACCATTGTATCGACCCAGGGAATAGGCTCGACCGCCACCACCGACACTACCATCGACACTACCATCACTCTGGGTGGTGGAACATCTGTGGTCACCGCCACAAGTACGGCCCTAAAGACGCAGCTGGTGCCCGGGGTGGTTCGCACCGTGTACCGCACTCACGTCGTCTACCACACCAACCTGATCACGTCAACCGTTCTGAACCATTACTACAAGACCCTCACCGCGACCCGCACCCTCCCCGTTAAATGCAAGACCGGATACGGGCACCCTAGTCCCGCGCCCGCACACAAACCCTGGGGGCGCTGATGAGAAATAGGGCAGCCGTTCCGGTAGGCACAGCCCATGTGACCCTGGAACTGCCGCAGCTTATATGTTCCATATGTGTAAATAAATAATTTATCAAAAGTTTAGTGAAACAGATAACATCATCAATCTCTGAATGTGTCTTTTAATGTAAATTTAATAACTCT
>BOPN01003285.1:130000-132500 GCA_017312705.2 Penaeus japonicus | reverse complement strand
TAAAATCATTAATACAATTTTTATTTTATTTCAGAGATAGTAATCAATATGATATCCATTGTCATTGTACCAATTTTAGTCAAGTTAAATTAGACTTTATTTTCTGAATTTGTAATACTCTGTACTTATTTTTAAGTAAAGTCGCTGATTTGGAAAAAATAATAATGTTTTATCTATATAATTTCCACAGTTAATGTTCTTATGAATACTATATTTTTTGGTCAAAATGGTTACATATTATTTAATTCATATATACCAAAGAAATTAACTTATTTAAAGGTTATAAAAACACTAAATTTCATTTCATATATCATTTACACTTTAATGTCATAAACATCATATAAAATATTGGCACATTCTTATGAAACTAGAAAATAATAATATTAGTCCTCTCTTCCTATTTCTTTGCTTTGTCATAATTAACATATTTTTGTTACACTTCTTTCATTTCCTACAAATCAGCTACATTTTCAATACACTGACTGTTTCTCTTCTTCTTTAGAGGTGATATTATAAAAAAAAATTATCAGACTACTTAATAAAAAATAAAAAAAAAAACAGTTATGTCTATTATTTTTGTGATATGAATTTCCTTTCACTTGGCTTATAAAAATATGATATAATCATTAAGACTAATGTTAAATATTTGATTTCAAGACTGTCTAATTAAGGCCAAACATAACTGTAATATAAGATGGTACATACATTTCAACATATACACACATCAATGAGCAAATATGTAATCACAACTTCTTTTTTAATTCATATTCATATATGTGTGCGGATGTGGACTGTGTGTGTGTGTGGGGGGGGGGGGGGTTGTAGGGGGAAGGGGAAGGGAAAGGGAAAAGGAGAGGGAGAGGGTGAGGGAAAGATAGAGGAAGTAGTAGTGGTAATGGGAGTGAGAGTGGGAGAGTGTGTTTGTGTGTGTGTGTGGGTGTGTGTGTCTACCATTAAGTGTATCTTTGTGTGATGACGCATTACAGTAACAACATATAATATCACAGCTGTTTTTTTCTTTTTTTTCTCTTCTTTTTTCTATGCCTTGAGGATGTGGTTACTTTGCATGCAATATGTCTTTTAAACACTGTAGACAAACACAAAATCCTTTTTCTCTAAATGCAAGAGTTAAATCATCACAGATAAGGCATAAATATTAACTGTGAAAATCCCATTTTATTCCTACAAATAATTGTATTTTTCTGTCTTATTTCCATTGTTGATATCCTTTATAAACAAATAATTCACAGCCTTTTTTTCACGAGTTTTCTGTCAAAGGAGAAATCAATTTTATCTTGAATATTACACTAAACATAAATTTTCCAATGGAATAAACAATGTCCACTTAATCAATCGAGACCTAAAAATTACACTTTATATTTTGTTTGTTCTCAAGAACATTTTAATATAAAAATTCCCTGTTGTGATGTTTATGTTGTTTTTTTCATGTAGACTGCATAGTTGAGTGTGTGGTAAAATAATATGTGTTCCTCTATACATAACTACCATATTGCACAAAATACCAGCTAGGCATCTTATATAATGAGTAAACAGTAATGATATTAATTTCATACATATTTATATATATATATGTGTGTGTGTGTGTGTGTGTGTGTGTGTGTGTGTGTGTGTGTGTGTGTGTGTGTGTGTGTGTGTGTGTGTGTGTGTGTGTGTGTATGTGTGCGTGTGTGTGTGTGTGTGTGTGCGTATGTATGTGTGTATGTATGTGTGTGTGTCCTTGCATGCTTACGTATGCACGTCACCCCCTTTAACATCCTCTCCACCTTCCTTGAAAGCGTATTCTTGCTTATCTTGTTGTTCGCAAGCAGTGCCAATCAGTGCCTGAAGGAGAGGGATTGTGCGGCTGACACGAGAGGGCTAGGAGGCACTCGCGGGGTCGCTAAGATAACGAAGTGCCTGGCGAGAGGGCCTCAGCAGCGGTGGCACTCTGCGTCAGCGAGCAACGCCGTCTCTTGAATATATATGTGTGTCCTCACATATATATATATGCTTTGGGACAAGGGAAGTACAATAAATAGATATCTCACTTACAAAAAATACATGCATTTAAAATTCAGTTATAATGAAATAACACTAATTCTTTACAATATGTCAGGTTTTATAACAGATTCTATGTCTTTGCTTGACATGTAGCATTTAATGAAGTTACAGTCATTTAACTAATTCCGTTTTAATAATGTAAGACTACAACATTAGAAAACTGCACCCTAAAGGTAATATAATTTGTTTGCCTGACATAAAGGCAATAAAATCATAAATAGAATTATCATTCAGAGCTATTATTTATCCATGACTACATTACTTTACTAGTGTAAAATCTCATATTACATTAAATGTCTTTTATAAGCTGAATTATTGTATGTTTAAAGAGTTATTTTCATTTACTTGATATATATTAACAATTTTTTTCATATACTTGCCATCTTTTTTTTATAAATTAAAAAGAAGTGTGTACAAAATTAAAATCAAATCATGGCCT
>BOPN01003285.1:120000-125000 GCA_017312705.2 Penaeus japonicus | reverse complement strand
AGGCATATAAAGCCTCTTCTTTCTCACAAACGGATGAGTTGTTGGCTAAGTTCTCAATTGCTGTGGCAGCTGTCACAGCCACATCAGTGAGAAGAGCATTTCCACCACTATCCATAGTAGAGGTGGCAGGCATAGTAATTGCTACAAAGCTAGTAGTATTAATAGTTTTAGAGACAGAGGAAGAAAGGTGAGTGGTGAGCTCACTAGATATGGCAGTGGTGGTGGCAGTTGTGGTGGCAGTGTTTGTAGAGAGGAGATTTAAGGGCAAAAGAAGCTGTGGTGATGGAGAGGATGATGGTGGCATGTAGGTGTCGTAGCATTGGTGCACGTGTGAGAAGAACTCCAGTGTGGTGAGGTTGGGGGAGGAGGGGCCAGAAGACGACACGAAGGAGGGGGGTCCAGACCAGCCAATACCTGAGGGAGAAGGAGTGGGACTAATGCTCACACCGGCCCTCTGCCACAGAGGTGGCCCTGAGTCACTGGTGCTTCTCAAGTTACTGTACTCTTGGGCACAAGTCTTAAATGCTCAGATGAGATAATTACCTCATCATATACGTACCTGCAGGTTTACCATGATATCATGCATGTATTTGCAATACTGCAAATATCACAATCATTTTGAAATGAGTTTCTAATTAACATGATCAGATATCAAGAATGATTTTTCTTCCAGTAAGCTAACAAAGAAACTGTCAATAAACACTATTTTGTGTACATATTGTCTTTATCTAGTTCATGAAAATCATAAAATGAAGAAAAATTATATTATTGCACATGATGAAACACATCTTCCACAGGTCTGTTTTCAAGAATGAAATACAGTTTAAGAAACAACCAGAACACTTATAAATCTTCATGAATCACAGAATTATGGAAACTTTGCTTGAAGTTGTACAAAAGTATTGAAAGTTACAGGGACACAACACAAAATCTTAAATTCAGAAGTTGACAGGTATAAGTACAGATTCATTATGAAGTGTAGTTTGTGCACCAGTGTAATATTTTGTTTACATCATCCTTACCATAATATGAATAGCAATTATGATAATCAGTTTTAGTAGTAATAACTATAAATATCAAAACATTAATGATGATAATACCAATAATAATAATAATGATAATAACTAGAATATTCATAATGATAACACAAACAATGGTAATGAATATCATTCCCTCCTTTAGCTGATGCACTAACTAGCAGATCAAATCAAGAGACAGGACTTACCACAAACAAAAGGGTCTAATAATAGTATAGATATTCACTTCATCCAATATCCATATAGCTATATAAGAAAAAATCATAACAGTCAGAACAGGATAACTTTCCAACAACAGCTGGTGTCTTGTCAAAATCAACCCTTGTCATAAAAGGGAAATCATATTTCTTATCTACTCAAGTTGAGATCTAAACATTTCTTCTCTTGCAGATCACTAAAGAAGAGGGAGAAAAAAGAGTAAAGATATCAACAATAAAAGAAAAAAAATCTACTTGAGATGTAGGCAAGAACATATGACATACTACCTGACAAACCACATCATGGTAAAAATTGAACTGAGATTTTTCAGTGGCATTCAGTACCCTTTCACACATCTGCTCTGATGTTGTCAAGGTGTGGCAGATATTTGTTTTAGTAGCACATCATTCTTCTTTAACTCTTCTGACTCAGAGTGGTGTTACGTAGCTAAGCCAGTCAGCAGTTTCAGCACTTATGCAAGCAATATGCACAAACAAAACGCACCAAAATAGAAGAAAAATTGCATATAGTTAGAGTACTTTCTATATACTGTACAACCAAAAATACTGCAATATTCAAAAAGTTCACATAATAAAGGTGGGAGAGAGAGTACTGATAAGAATGGTAGCCACTCACATAACAGGCAACAGGATATCAAACATCTATACAAATAGGATAATAATAAATATTCTATAATGACATTCTTAAACAAGATACATTCAGATCCATCTAAGTGAATTCATCTGTTAAAAATATCACTACCATATTTTATACTCTGTGTTACTGTACAACTGTCAAAATAAGCACAGCACTATCAACAGAACTAATGGCAACCTACAGATAGTGTTAGAAAAAAGAGGAAAAAGTTTAACTTGGGACTGCAAACCATCCACAGGGTTGTTGTTTTTTTGTCCTCCTACAATTGTCCTTTCATGTCATCAGCCATCTAACAGGTTATGCACGCATGTTAAATACTCTTTACAGGACTTCTAGCGAGGACTCTCTTGACCACTTACTGGACGAGGGGGACTGCAACCCTAGAGGAGGAGGCTGCGATCTCGACTGCTTGGGGGTCGAGGGCATCTTCGGTGGAGACGAAAGTGGTGTGCGGAACTGTGCAAGAGCCATGTGCTCCAGGAAGGCATCTAGCTGCTTCAAGGACAGAGCATTGTGTAGTGTTTCCAGGGGCCTGATTGGAGGTACTCCTCCTAACCCTTCTATATCTGAGGGAAAAAATATATATATACATATAAGAGGGATACTGGATAACATTGTAGGATGGATGAATGAACATGTACAATGATTATGTGAAGAATTATAGGAACAAAGCTATGGTGTCATGGCCACTGCTTACACATAAAGCCACATTATTGCACAATTGACAATCCTGTGATTAAAAAGTATCTAAAAAATTGTATATTGCAAAAATACTTTAGGAGGAAAACACAATGAACTGTGTTCTCCAATTTTTTTTTCAAATTTTTTTGGTTTTCACTTTGGAATTCAACAGATGTCCTTAAATGCATATAAAGTAATTCCATGAATGTAATCTTAAGGAAGTGTAGGTCATGCAAACATACTAAAAGTATACATGGGTAAAAAATATAAGCCAAACATCACATAATATCAGGACTTCGGAATCTTAATGTGATGCTTTTTTGTTTGTTTTTCACACAGCCACCATAAGAATGTAATCAATTACATTCCTTCTATGCCTTTCTTTTATTTACTGTGTGTGTATACATTGCCATCTGTACTTTTGTTTAATCGTGGGGTGCAATTTATATCAAATTTCTTGGACGTATCAAAGCCTTGCTTCTGAAATGAAAACAAAGGTGAAGACCTAACCTATAAAGCAACATAAAAATAAAGTAATTAATTTTATGGAGCAAACTCGTAGTTCAAGAAGAAATGAAAGAAAAATTGTATCAAATAAAAGAATATAAATTTTTAAAAATTTGGTTTATTTCTAAATGATTACCATTAATGTTATGTTTTTTAAAATATTTAACATAATTTTTGACTATTCATATGTAAAACAACTAACAAAAAATTGTTTAGAACTATCAAGGACAAGGATAAGCCAGATTTGCGAAGCAGATGCAACGCCGGGCTTGTGTGCACTGAGGCAAGCAAGCCAGAACTATCAAGCTAAAAGATATTAAGATTGAAAATCTCATTTAATACAAAATTTCATGAAGCATAGATTAGGAACATTGTTACAGAAAAAAACGTGAATAAACAATAATGACATTAATGACAATAACAATAACATTAATGATAATAACAATAATAACATTAATATATAATGATAACAATGAAAATAATAACAATGGTAATAATAATAATCATAATAATAGTAATAATAACAATACATCAATAATAATAATTATTAAAGATAAAACTAGTAAGAGCAAAAAAATAATAATAATAATGATAATTATGATAGTAATGAGGATAATAATAATAATAATAATAAATGATAATCAAAATAATAATCAAAATAATAATAATAATATTAGTAATAATAATAATGATGATAATTAATAATAATAATGGTGATAATAAAAATGATAATAATAAAATAATAATAATAATAATAACAATAATGATAATAATAACAATAATAATAATAATAATAATAATAATAATAATAATAATGATAATAGTAATAATGATAATAATAATAATGAATATGATAATAACAATAATAGTAATAATAATAATCATAATAATAATAAAAAATAGTAATAATGATTATAAAAAGGATAATAACAATAATGATAATGATAATAAAAATAAAAAATAACAATAATAATAATAATGATTCTAAAAAGGATAATAATAAGATAACAATAATGATAATAATAATAATTAAATTAATGATAATATTGTTATTATCTTTACCGTTATTATCATTTTCATTGTTATTATTGTTATCATTATTATCATTACTCTTACTGTTCTTCTTCTTATTATTATTATCATTATCATTACGATTATATATATCTATTATTATCATCAATGCTATTACTAATATCATCATTATTATTATCATTAATATTATCATTATCATTGTTATTATGCTTATTATTGTCATAATTATTATCATCACTATAATTATCATCATCATTATTATCATTAGTAGTAGTAGTAGTAGTAGTAATATCTCTATTATCATCATTATTATTATTATTATTATTATCATTATTATCATAACCATCAGTATTATTTTCATTATTATTATTATTATTATTATTATCATTATTATTATTATTATTATTATAATTATTATATTATCATTATTATTATTATTACTATCATTATTATCAATAATATTATCATTATTATTATCATCATTATTATAATCATTATCATTATTATTATCTTTATCCTCATCATCCTCATCATCATTATTACTATTACTATCATCATCATCATCATTAATCATTTTATCATTATTAGTTATTACAATCATTATTACTATTATCATTATTATCATTATCACTATCATTATCATTATTATCATCATCATCATTATTATCTTTATTATAATTATTATCATTATCATCATCATCACTATTTTTATCATAAGTATCATTATCATCACTATCATTTTTTTAATCATTATCTTTGTTATTATTATTATCCTTATCATTATCATTATCATTATCATTATCCTTATCATTATCATTATCATTATTATTCTCATTATCATTATTATTATTACTACTATTATTATTATTATTATTATTATTATTATTA